>JAVSBS010021935.1:0-18510 GCA_033124195.1 Coracias cyanogaster
TGGGGGCTGGGGGGGGGAGAGGAGGTGAAGGAGGGGGGGTCTCTGCAATCCCCTCCCCAGCACCCCCTTCTCCCTGTCGTGGCAGCTAGAGATGGGGAGGTGGAGGGGGGCTTGCCCCTCCAGAAAGGGTGGAGATGCTCCACCTGCAGCGGGAGGGTGTGGAGGGGAAGGGGGGGGCCTGTAGGGAGCCCCCCCCCACCCCCCAACGAGTCTGAGAGCATCTTTCTCTTGCTGGGGGATTGCAGCGAGGGCTGGGGTTGGGAGAGGGAGGAGGACCCAGGCGATGGGGGAGGGATGGAGACCCCAGGCTGCCCCTCGGTGTAGCCCAGCACTGCTGGAGCTGGGCAGTGTGGCAGCCCCTGCTCCGTTCGCCTTCAGCAAGCCTGGGGTGAGAACCCTTCTCCCATGGGGGCTGATTTTGGTACACGCGGGTGTCAGGGTGTCTGCTTTTCTGATGCTGTGTTGGGGAAGCTCTGGGTGCGAGGCTGTGCCAGCCAGGGTGTCAGGCGCACAATTAATTACTGCAGCCCCAGAGCCACAAACGCACTAACTATGCTGTCGCCGTAGTGCGTGCATAATAGCAGCCCTTTGCAAAGTGTTTCTTTCTCCCCTTTCTCTCTTTTTTTTTTTCCTCCAGTGCAAGAGACAATTGCGGAGAGCACACAGCAGCTCTCCACTGCTCCATTAAGTCAGCCGCGAAGACAAAATGTGCCTGTACAGCTCAGGCTTAAGGAGGGATTTGAGTGTGTGTTAGGTACAAATTAGAAAATGGATGTGATTTAATCACAACAACTCTAAAACAGCCCTGCTGTGGAAACCTTGCCGTCAAAGAGGTCTTTTTCTTAAATGTGGATACTCCGGGTTTATAGCCCTGACAAAGGACAGTGTGTTTGAGGGTGAGCTGTTAGAGCAAGAACAGAGAAAAGACTGGGGAAAGCCTGATGTCTACCAGAGAAGTTATGGGCTATAGAAGGAACGGCTTCCTTCCATAATAATTATTTGCAAATCAGTTCACAGTTCTGGATCTTGTGGTGTCTGGATACCGTAGTGCAGACAGAGCTGGTTCTCCCAGGCCTGGGATGCTGCACAGACAGGAAACCAGGCACAAGCCCTGCCTGAGAGAAGGTGAATTCCTTGTTCAGAGGAGCCCAAGTGAATGCAGCAGACAAAGAGGAGAGGGAGAGAAGGAATCGCAAGCCCAGGCCTTCCTGCAGGTGTGCACAGTGGGTCGGGCTCCAGTCCCAGGCTGTAAAATACCGTACGCTGAAGCGTTACTAATCTGAGCACTTGGGGACCGTGCCACCACTGTTTGTGGGGGGGTGGGATTGCCACCGCAAATGCATCGTCTTTGGCCATGCTGTGGAAGCGCATCCCTGAGAAGACAAAGCACAAGAGAGAAGAAATGCTAATGCACAGGGCGCTGGAAGTGCCTTGGTAACAGCAGCAGAGCATCGCAGTGGCAGCACGTTGGTGCTGAGCCTGGTTCCTGTTGGGAACCGGGAGCCCCACGGCAGGGAGGCTTCCAGCAAAGCACAGCCACACTTGTGGGAACTCTCAGAAGTCTCCGCCGGCCACTTCCCCCAGCTCTTATCAGCGCGCCGTTAATCTTTGGCATCACAACAGGAGTTGGCACCTTCAGTTGCAGGTGCAAGGTGCGTGTCTTTGACCTTGCCAGTTCCGCCATAAACACCCAGCAAGGTGCAGAGCGTAGGTGTAGGTGCCGTGGCACCCGTCCACGGGCACCCTTCTGCATGAGCTTCGCCCCTGGGGTGGGAGCAACACCCAGCTACCAGGGCACCAACATCGCTGCAGCACATAGATAACTGCGGATTGTGGGACAAGAGAAGGACTCAATGGAGAATGGACTATTGGCCTTTTAGATAGGCTCCAAGAGCAGAGGTGTAAATTTGCTCCCAGTGTGTAAAGTACAGTCTTCTGAAAATTGAATCCGGAATTTCTCTTTCCTTTGCTTGTCCTGGGAATCCCCAGTTTGGTGCCTGTGACCGGTTTCACCTACTTGTACTGAAGATGAATTTGCCCCTCTCTCTGCACAGGGACCTGCTTGGCCACAAAGCAAAGCCAGCAAATAGTGTCGCTACACTTTGTCCTTCCAGAAATGATTAAGACAACACAACTGAGTAGGTGGTTAAAGGAGGACCTAGGCCATGGGATAAGAAGGATGGTAGTTCAAGATCTATCAGCGGAAGGCAGGTGGCTGTCCTGAGGATCAGGAAGGTACAGGTGACCTGGGCAGTGTTGATAGGTTGGGGCATGTGGCAGAGATCACTCCACAGCTCACTGAAGCTGATGGAAGTCATCTTCAAGGTTTTGTGGGCATCACCAGGTTGAGAAGCAGGGGCAACAGAAAGTATGAGACACATGAGCTTTTCATTTGCCATTTTCATCTATCCACAAGAGTTGCCTAAACCTATTATTTTGAAGGCATTTTCCATGCTGCAGCCATCTTCTTTGACCTCTAAAAGATCTGGCTGATCCTGATCTCAAGATGAAAGATTGCCACCTCACGGGCCATGAACACCCGTCCGTGAGATTAGGCTCTGAATTATTAATACAATCAATGACTACCTCTTTTCATCCTAGAAGAGGCACAAAGGAAAGCTACGGGGGCCCTGAAAGGGAGGGAGGATTCTCGAGCAAGGGGGGAGAAGTCACCAGTGGAAACTGGTTTTCTTTGGGTAGAAACGCCTCCTGTGCCTGTTTTATTTTGGAGGCAGGAACAATGGCACCATTCAGGAGGTGACAACCCAGATGTGTTGGTAGAGCTGATGGTGGCACTGAGAAAGCCCCCATGAGGACTATCTATCTGGGGAACGACATCCTCCCAGTCCCTTTCCAGTGTTCAGTACATCATGTGCTGAACCAAAATGGGGTTCCCAAGAGCTAGACTGCAGAGCTAAGGGATGTGGAACCATCGAGGAGAGGAAGGGCTGGGGAGCAAAGAGATGTGTTTATCCTTCCAGTGCCACAGCACTGCTGATGTCTACGCTATGTTACCTATGCAGGTGAGACCTGATGCCTGGGCAGGTGACAGAGCCTGTGTTTTGTGGGGTACATTTAGCTCTTTATGGGGTTTCTTCACCATGGGGAGGACATGGATGTCTCCAGACTGGAGCCCAGCAGTGAAGCAGTGCGGGGTGGACTGCAAGGCTGTGCATTTGCTGACCAGAGCGTGGTAGACTTTCCTTTCCCCCACCCCTGTGAACACTTCAGTGTGGAGGTGCTGTCAACATGTGCTGTTGGGTCTCTGTTCTGATCTTTACCCTTTTCCTTGGCTTGGGCCTGGCCTACCTCTCTGGGACATTTCAGCAAAATTAGTTCCTTTCTGCTCCTTTCCCTGTTGCATTTGGGAGAAGGTACCATAGCCACGTCCTGGTCAAGGACAAGGGAAGAGGCACGGCTCCCCAGTTCTGAGCCCTGTGTAAAAAATGAAGCCAACTGGAAACCAAAAATAAAATACTATCTTCACTCCATTTTTCAAGAGATTAAAAAAAAAAAAAGCTATTGTTCTAACAGAGCTATTCTTTCTGGGTAGATAATGCAAAGCATTGCTTCAGGGCTGGCCAAAATGTCTGAGAAACATTTTTTTTTCTTGTTTTCATTAAAGTTCGTATCAACATTGCAAATAAGATAAGAAAAGAAGTGTACAGTTACAACTATGTAGTGCTTTGTGATCGCAAACAGATTCTGTAATCCCTACTCAGGGGGGTTTTAGAGCTGAATTTAGCTTATTTCTGAGCATGAAGTTGAGCTCAGCCAAGACCGCTCTCCTACTCCGTATGATCCTCATCTGCACTCTGGTCACACAAGAGACCCATGGCAAGCCAGGCTGCACAGCCAAGCAAAATCTCACAGACACATCAGCTGCCCTGGCTGGGGACCAAGCCTCCTTTTTTTCTTATGCAGCCATTTATTAATATTCTTCTATCTATTATTTTTAAATTGACGCTCACTTTAAGCATCAAAACCTGATCTTGGTTCAATGGCAGCCTGAGCAGTAAATGCACAGCACGGCTGCTGAGAAACACCAAAAGTCCTTTCTGTTGCCAGGTATTGTTAGAGAAAATATTGAAGCCTTGGTTCGACAGAGAATTTATAATTCTGCCGTGCCAGGAGTTCACCACTGCTGAAAAGCTGCATGTGGGCACGTTGCTTGTCTGCCAAAGTCCCTGGTGAAAAATGTGAAGATCTGGCAAAGATACCATGGAAAAGGCTGTTGAGCTTCACATCTCTGCAAATGAGCCCATCAGCAGCTGCAGCCAACCTCACCATCACTGAGAGTGAGTGTTTATGGGCTCTGACCTGGTCAGCGGTGTCCTCTCCTAAATTGGGCCATGGCCCATAGGCAAAGGCATGATCCTGAGCAGCTGGAAATATTCCTCCTCCCTTGCCCATTCTTCTAAACCATCTGACCTCAAGGTATTTGCAGCAGGCATGGGAATAATCTCTTGGGTTCAGCATAGCCATCCTGTGTTTAAATTTAGGCACAAGTTGAAAAACCTGGCTGAGTGGGGGCCTTAGGGTAACATTTATAGCAGAGCAACCCCTGTCAGCTATCTGGACTCGATGGAGCGATGCAATCCACAGCAAACATTAAATTCAGTGCCAGGCTTCGTACGGATACAGTTATAGAGACAGGGAGATGGACAGGAGTCAAGTGCATCTAGGCTTCAGGGGAGCAACCCCAGCTGCTCATGGCTTCTGCTGTCATTCTGTGATTCTATGATTCATCCCTCGACTTCACATCACAAGATGGAAAGAGCAAAGGATATAAGGTCAGTGGCAAGAGGATGCCCCCTCAGCAAAAACAGTCCCTTGCTGTGGTGCGGAGCTCTGCCTCCATTGCCAGGCAGCTGTTGGATTAGAGAAACATTTTCAGATCATTGTATCTCCTAGACCAATCTACTAAGAGTACCTTAGGGAGGCATTTGGGTTTTATGTGAATTTTGGTTGCAGTTTGTGAAAGTGCTTTGTTCCTAAAATGCTGATTACGTTTGCTGCACAGAGTGGTGTGTTAGAGGCAAGTCTGGCTAGCAGGTCAGTAAAACATCTTCTGCCAAACAAGTTTGGAGAATCTAAGCCTCCCTAGATACTTCAGTCCTGTGAGGTGCCTCATGCAAGGCACCAGCCTGTGTAGTCTTGTTCAGAAGGCTAGAGAGTGTTGGGGAAAAATTAAATTCAATCGGAAAGTTCAGGTAAGGATTTTGGTGGTGTTCTGGAGAGATGGCATTAACTTCAGTCTCAATCACTTCCAGAGTTGATGACTTAAATCTAGAAATAAAGAGTAATGGAGGTTGGAGCTCAAAAAAAGCAAAGGAGCTGCGTGGAGGAGTTCAATGCCAGCAAAATAACATGAAGACCCTGAAGAAGCATTAAACACTTAATACCACTGGGTGAAGGCATCTAAGACCCTTCCCCCACAAAGCAGCTGTTTTCAGTCTGCGTTCTGCCCGCCCCAGCAGAGAGGTTAGCTTGGCATCCCCATCCCTGGCAGCCCAGCATGGAGCCCCACCGTGCCCAGCTCCCTTGGACCAGCCGCCCTCCCTCGCTATCGCTGGCTGCTCCGCGCCAGCGCCTCCTCCCCGGGGGAATACAAACTGGGCAGCACTGAAGCATATGGAGGGGAAGAATGCTCAGCTGTGAATTTCGGGGATGGGTATTATACAAACCCAGCCACCAGCACGTCACCTTTTCAAAGGCTTCAAATCCGCTACAAATTGGTTCTGAATGACAATGGGAATTTCTTGCCCTTCACAAAGCCCCCCATATTAGCATCTTTATTGGAATAAACTAGCTAATTTCTCCAGTTGGAGGGCTGGTCTGGAGAATCCCTAATTCCAATTAGATGGATATTCATCAGCACCCTGATGCTTGCGGGGAAGGCTGCTGTCTGGTCCGGCAAGTGGCTCGCCACCTGCCCAAGTCCAGATCAGAGACAAAGAGAAGGGGAGCACTCGGTCCCTGGGGCCAGCAGCAAAGCAGGACATTGCAGGGGCCGAGGGATCCTTTTAATCCTCAATTTGTTCTTTGTGGCGTTTGGTAATTCCTAGGCACAGGGTGGGGAGGCTGAACCTGTACTGGTGGGAATAATAATGAATCTGCGCCCTTCACTATCCTTCAAGTCCCTGTGTGATGAATATACCTACAGCTAAGCCAGGCTGGCTGAGAGCAGCTGGACTGAAACACTTATGGAGTAAAAGGAGATACAGACTGTCTATCCATCCTGAACAACTGTACGGCAGCTTGTCATTAGGTTCAGCATTTATCTTGTAAAATGGTTAATGGGATTTCTCCAAACCAAGGGCTGATGGCTTGCAGTTGGTGGTGTTGCAGAGATGAAATTTCTTTTTTGTTGCTAATGATAGGCACCATAAAGAAAAAAAGGAAAAAAGGAAAGAAGAGAAAAGCTAAACTGTAAATATAAATATCCCAAGTCTAAAACTTGGTGATCTTTCCGGTAAACAGAGCTCATTTCTCACAGTGGATTGAAAAAGCGAAGACTTGGAAGGGCTTTTCCTAGATGCATGCTCCCTGGAGCAGGGGTTTTTTTGGGCATTCACAGCAGCACTGGCCTGGGCCATAGCTGGGACAGCTCAGGACTGTCCCAGGACTGTCCCCACAAATAATCTCAAGATATACTCAAGTACCAGCCATGCTGTAGTATCTGCAGCATTGTCAGAGGGAGCAAGGAGACTGGGCGACGTGCCTTCTTGCCTGTAGCAGGTATCATTTATCTCTGATCTGCTTGGTCAGAAGTGGTGTGGATCAGTCGGATTCAGTGGCTCTGCCTGTCAGCACAACAGTATTTCCCCTTTGTTTTTTATGTTCAACTCCTGGATTTAACCCATGGGGCGTGGTTGTCCACAAGCACTGAAGTCTCCACGGTGTCGTTTGAGGGGGACAGGTCTTTTGGATTTTATTTTCTTACAAGGTCAGACTCGGTGGAGGAATTCTGAAAATGTCTCATCTCTGTGCTGAATAAACACAGCCTGAAGGCAGAGCAGGGCTAGTTTTGACACCGTCTGTGTAATCATCAGTAGAGTGAAAGCCCCCCCAGATGTGGGACATCAGAGGCAAAACTGGTGACTTCAGAGTCATTATAAATGCCCTGTCTCCCAGGGCTGTGTACCAAGCAGAGCAGCCAGCCCCTGCCAGGTGCTGTCTCTGTGCTTTCACCATTGATAAATACTGGCTCGGCCTCTCCCTGTGGTGTTGGCCAAGAGCAGCTCGCTGCCCCTTGTGCAGAATACCAACTGCCCAGCGTTACAAGTCTTTTCCTTTATCCTTGGAGGGTTAATGGAAACAGGAGATGGGCTGCTGAAATGCCAGTAAACAAGGCTCAGCTGCTGGGGGGAGAGAGGGTCAAAGGACAAATACGAGGACAAGTCTGTACCAGCCCCAGCGGCTGCTGCTGCCACCTGCCCCAGCCCCAGAATGGAAGTTGCTGTTTGACTCTCCCTACCTCCAGTTGAAAGTGTCACCCTTCTTCTAGACTGTGTTTATTTGTATTTCATTTTATTTGTTAGAGGGCTTTTTTCCCCTAGACAAGTAGTTCATGAAGGTTCCATGGATGCAAGTTGTCTCGTTCTGGGTTTTTTCTTGGTTTCCTTGGGTTTCCTCCTGCTGAGGAGGGGATTTGAGCCAACACACGCAGAGCAGTGTGCGTTTGCTGTCCATCACCCAAACCGCCAGGCCACCTCCGTGCCCAGTGAGACATGTTACACAGGCAGATCGTGGAATCTGAACCACGGTGCTGCGTGCTTTGTGATCATGAATTAGCCTTGCTATGGATTTATTTATGATGGACAAATTATATTTAAGAATTGCTTCACCAACCACTGATGGGCAGCCACTGCTGGGGTGGGATGTGGGAGCCTTCATAAGACTATAGACTTTCCTATCCCTTCCAAGTGCTCCTCTCCAGAGTATCAACCATCTTTCAGCAGTGATGGAATTAACGTGCATTAGGAGTTTTTGTTCTCATCTCTCCCAGGGAAGATCAAATGCAGTGAAATATCTCATTTTGCTCATTGCTTTTTGAAAAATGTGTGGTATGTGTTAATGTTAGAAGGGCAAGGTCAAAGGAACAGGACCATAGGACACAGGGCTGTGAAAAAACCCTTTCAGGACATGGAGTTTGGTCCGTGTTATCGTAGCCCTATTTGCTTTGTTTTAAAAGTAGTGCAGTCGTTTACCCTCAGCACATGCGCTGCAAGGCTGTTCCTGGATCACAACTGTTTTCTGTGAAGAAACGTGGAAGAAAAGCCGCGAGTCATGTGTCACTTGTCCTTCAACAAAAGACCAAACCATGTGCCAGCTCAGTGCGAGCTCTGCCTCCTGCACCTGCGTTGTCCTTCCTGGGGATGTTTCCACTCTACCCAAGGAACACAAGCTGTTGCTGATATTTATCCCAGAGTTTTGCACTGGCCATTTAGGTGGAGGAACATGGATTTGAGTCTAAGCAGTGTCTCGGCAGAAATCAGCACTGAATGGAGATTAATTTGTTTGTAGGAAAGAACTATGGGATGGTTTAGGAAGGATGTTGAGAGTATCATACCCACCTGAAAGAAGCATTGATGTGGGCAAGTTTAAACACCAAAAGCCATTTAGCCAGCATGAATTATGAAGTATGTTGCTACTGGCATCAGCTACAGATGTTAACTAAGTCCTCTGATAGACAAAGGATCCCATGCGCCATCCATACCAACTACGTCCTGCACACTTGGATTCGCTGCTGATCTGTGACCCATTTCTCTTAAGGGGCCAATGCCCCCAGCCTGACCCACTCCAGCTCAGACTCATCTCAGCCTGAACCTGTTCCTCATGTGGAGGCAGAAGTGTTTTCAGGTCAACTGCTTAGGAATAATTTACGCTATGGCACATATAGTTAGGTACATTCGTTTGGTACATATAGTACAGAGAGCTCTGGAGAAGTCCCCTTGTAATGGTGCCTCAGATGTTGCTTTTCTTAGCTTTGCCCTCCTGAAGTTCATCCTTCTTCCTGGATTGCAGTAGTGCTGTGGTGGATTGGTGTCCAAAGAGGGTTGTACCCTCCTCAGTTCCATGTGATGCTTAGCAGCAACTAGAGCTGACCACTGAGTGGGTCTAGATCATGCACCTGCCTTATCACTTGACGTGAGTCCCACACTGGATGGTGATGATGAAAGGGTTATAAACCCTTCCGGGAAATGGATTTACAAAGACAGGAGTTGTTTTACAAGCAATGGAGTGAAATTAGTGGTAGCAATGGCAGAAACATTGTTTTTGTGGTGAAGAAAAAATTGTGTGGACAATGCCAATATAGCTCAACCAGCTCTTGGAAGACTCTTCTGAGCAGTTTGTTTCACTTTGGCTCTTGGCACCATCTCCCAGACTTACTCTGTTCCCTAGTGATTTTAACTGAGCCGGTGAGTTTTCAAATGCCAGGCCTCCAAACCCAATGTTATTACTGAATCTGAGGTAGACTTGCCAGAAATGCCTGGACTCAACCCTGACTGTGAGCTCTCTCCAAGCTGTCCTGGGCCAGAGCTGATGTCCCATCCAAGTCAGCAACCATGGAAGGAATGGATGAGGTGCCATGGTGGTATTGGCCAATATCTTGGCTGCCAGGCTGGATGGGAAGGCACAGGTTATGTTTTATGAGGGATGAGTCTTCTTTCCCTGTGGCATGAGTATTGTTGGCTCCAGCTCCCTCATGCAGAAAGTTTTAAAGGTCTGATTGCAGGCTGGGTGGACAGGCACCCCTGGACATGGACATTGGGCAGACACTTCTCCAGCATTTCTTGTAAGAGTGATGCACTTTGTATGTCTTTTATGCTCTTCATGTCCACAAAGCCTCAGCTACACGGGGAATTAAAATTAACTGGGGTGGAAGGTTCTTGAGGGGATGTCACCTGGATCTGAAGCACCCCAGCAAACTGCACAGGGCTTAAAGGGATCAGATGAAGAGCTGGTGTTACTGTGGTGATGGAGTACAGTCCCCCCCAAACCCCCTGAAGGCACATGGGGCAATGAAGGGAAACTACTCACACCAGCATTTGCAGGACACTGATTAGCGGCTGTGGCTCTGCACATGCAAGATTTCCATTTACAAAGTTCATAATGCACTGGCAGGAGGGACCAGGGAACCAAAAGCTGGATTTTTCAACTGTTAATTATCAAGGTCACATTGCATTTATGTTGGATTTTCCTGCTGCTAGGTTTTAATTTCATTACCATTGTGTTTGTTAGGATATAGCAGCTATGAGCATGGATGAGCATCAAGAGAATTCCCCCTGCAGAACATGCTTTATTTTCCAACCAGGCAGTTCATGCATTGCTTGTTCATAGCAGCATATTTTTGGAAGACAAGCAATTTTCTTCCCTTTAAAAGGACTTGGGGAAAAAGGACCATCATTTCCAGGCAGAAATTTTTCTGAGGAGGATATTTTTGTGCCTGGCTAAGGAGAGACATGAAAAGGTCAAAGAAAATTAAAATCACATGTTCAGAACATTTCAGGGCAGGTGTTTTTCCTAAGCTAGAATTCAGTCTTTGGAGGGCGTATCCCAGGATTTATGCTCCTCCTAACATTTCACCTGTTGCACTAGCACTGGAGGGCGAATGATTTCACAACCCTAGCTCAATAACATTGCTTTAAACACATTGCAATTTTTGCAGCTAGAACGAAGCCTCAGAGAAGAACTCCAGTCTGGCTGCTCATCACTGCATTTCACTTGGCATGTAGGCTACGGATGAGGAATGCACAGAATTTCCTTTTCCACCCCATCGGATCCTCTGTCTTGAGCCTGGCCCAGCCCCAAGAGCACAACGGATGCAGCTGGAGAAGGGCAGGTCCAATCTTGCTGCTAAGCTCCAGTGACACTTAACCTCCTCTGCTGTGTGATCAGCCAGCAGCTGGAGGTGGATGCAAATAAGTGGCCGAGCATCAGCTGCTGCTTGTTGAAATGGGTTGTTTGTGAAGAGAGAGAAGTTTATTTCCCAGGCTGGAGGAGGTGGTGGAGGGAGTCTAGGGCTCTTGTGGGAGAAGAAGGAGATGGCCTCGAATCTTGAATGAAGGTTGTTTCCTGATTTTGCATCTTGATTTCTCCACTGGTGTTGGTCTACTTGAGCAGGTAATGGGACTGCAGGCTTTCCCTCTGCCTGCTAAAGATTGCTGCCAGCAGTTTTGTCCTGGTGTGAAAGCTGGCTGCAACTAATTGTAATGTCCTGGTGTCAGCAGTAGTTAGGAATCAATAAGGAGCTTTGAGCTATCAAATAATGAGACCAGTTAATCCCTTGTGTTGCTCCGGGAAAGGTGTTAGGGAGGAACATTGGCCCTTTGGGGAAAATTGTATTCTCAGTGACACCTATGCTCTGTGAGATGAGGCTTTCCCACAGGTCTGCTAGCTTGGCCTTGGTTGCAGTGGGAGCTGTAAACATAGGATCAAATTCTGTCTTATCTCATCCCTAAAAATTATTTTTCTTGGCCTGGAATGGAGCACTAACTGGCTTCTTTCCTAAAGCAGCTGTACAGCAAAGATGGGATTGAATGAACCTCTTTCCCTTGAGCTTAGGAACAACTCAAGATGGGTAGAAAACTGCTATTGCATCACTGGTACAGGAATAGCGATAATTCACACCATGTACGAAGATAGCAGAGTCTGATTACAGACAGCAGTGACTGCACTGGTCAAAACTATCTTTATTGCATCAGGAAAACAAGTTTTATCCCAAGGATGCTGCTAAGAAATAAAGAAGAGAGTTTGTTTTGTTCTGTTTCCCACTCTCCCCCGCCTTTTTTTTTTTTTTTTTGTGGAATCATCCCAGCAAACAGTGTATAAATTGCTGGAAGAAAGTCAGACTTCAAAAGGCATTAAAAAATATTCCTCTTCCTCCACAGACTATAGATTTCCTTTATTGGAAGAACAGTGCCTGGAAAACAGCCTGTAATGAGATTTGCTGTTTAATTAGTCTTCATTTTATTTATGTATTTAATTTTACTGGAATGGTTAAAGATTGCTCAGGTTAAGAGAACTTCCTTTTTTTTTTTTTTTTTTCCCCTCTGTGTATTTCCTTATCTTAGGATTTTTAGGTCTGTCAAATGTTCTCATCTGATTTTGCTAGGAGGTCTTCCTTGGCTATGTAGAGGCAGGTTTGCCTAATAATGTTTATTAACTTAATCAAAATATTAACAAAGACCTCTTTTAAACAAAGTGCTGGCTAGGCACTGGAATGAAATAGCTGTTAACAAAACCTATGAGTTTAAACTAGAAAAGAACTTTCCTCAATCATTCAGCTTTGTGTTCTCAATGGTGTCATTATTTTGCCATTCACTAGCCATATAAAGCTCACTTCTCACTTGAATTTTTCACTTCAAAAATCAAAGAGAAATCAGAAGTAATTTGTTGAGAAGTTTTTCAGGCTTTCTCTCTCCAGCAAAAAGGGATCTAATCTTAATTCTCCTACATATTGCTGTCTCTGGCCTCTTGGCCAATTACGTTGGGATGGATTTAGTTTAACCCAAAGCAATCATCAGGTCACGGTGACTCTGGAAACAATTTTTATTTTTTTTTTAACTGAACTATTTTATTCTTGTCTTTTCCCTCCAGTTGCTATAAAGCAAAAGGCTTCAGTTTTCTTTTCTCCAGAGAGATCAGCACCAGTGTGCTGAACAAGTGCCTTGCTAATGAAATCCTGTCTTGGTTTAATCTTAGCAGGGATTTCAGTTGAACTCTGTTTGTTCAGTGATTCCCCAGCACAAAAGTGCCCTGGGGATGTCTCAGGCTATGGGACAGTCCTGGAGAGATCAGATCTGGGAGCTGAACCCAAGTGTGGGATCCCAGTGCTGGGGTTATTTCCAGCTCCTGATGCTTTGCTGGCTATGACAGGCATAGAGTGAAGGGAAAAATTTAACTCTGGTCTCCTGTGTATCACCAGGAATAGCTTTGTAACATGTACAATCATCGCAACGATGCCTTGTCACTGTTTTCCCTGTGCTGGAGATGCTGAGGAGGAAGGGAGCTGCCCTCCCGCTGCCTGGCAGAGCATCCTGAGAGCCCGAACAGCTCCCGCAGGTCGTACGTTCTGTACCGTCTCATCTGCGGCGGGCAGGTAAGAGCACAGCCCCACCTGGCCAGCGCACGGTGTGGAAAATTCCCTCCCAGCCTCTGAAGCATATTGCAATGATGCAGGATGTACAAAATGGACAGCATTTGAAGTGTTTCCTTATAGGATAATCGGAGGAAGTCATTGTATTAAATATCCATTTGTGTCATTAGCCTTTTATTTGGTGCTTTGTCCAGACATCCTGTTTGCTTCCCCTTTGAAGTAATGAATATATTTCCTGTGTGCCGGGTCCGATCCAAAGCTCCCATGTAAAAGCAAGGCACCGAGCTGAGATCAGCCATATACTCGATGGGGAAGGACATCTCCAGACTCACCTTGTGTGAGGAGTTTTGGGATACATCTAGAGCAGTGCTTATTGATTGCCCTTAAAACCACACTTCTTGGGCTACCCTGTCCAGAGGTTATAGCCACCTGCTCCCGGTGGCACAGGGGAGAAGTTTCTGGTGTTTAGACCTCATACTATTGTGGTGGGACGTTACAGAAACATCACATATATCCTAATAAGTAGATGATAGCCACATCCAAGGTACACATTAAATACAATGAGGATTGCTCTGCCAGCATGTGGGAACCTGCCCCAAGAAACAGCTGGAGGAGCTGCACAACCCCTTCAAGTGCCTCTTCACCCTTGAGTGATGTGGAGAGGGCAAGAGGGAGGGTAACCAACTGTTTGTGTCTATCAAACAAGTGCTAGCCTCTTTAGCTGCCAAGCTAGGAAGGGTTAACCAGGGAAGCACATCCCCTAAGGACCGGGACTGTTGTTCCATGCAGATTGGCTTGTTCTTGTTTCTTCTATTGATCGCAATCACTCAGAGCTGTGCCTGTAACAAACTGCCTTAAATCATTGCAATCATAATAAGCACACCTTGGTAAATAATGCATGAGATGTCCGTAAGCCTATATTCATTAGAAGGAAGGCGCATATAGAGTGTGGTTATCATCTGGGCTTGAGTGGGGGCTTGGCCAGTTGGATTGAGATGTGGTAGCTTCTAGGGATCAGCCCTGCACTGAGCTGGGTTTCAGGAAGGCTCCCCAGCCCCTCAAGATGTTGGAAATATAGACAGGCTCCTTTTCATGTTCATGAATTTTGCACGAGATGTTTAAAATGCCTCCAAGGTTCGCAGCAGAATACAGGTTGGGCGGAAGTGGGCTTGTGGCAAGTCTCCAAATAGCATAATAGCAAGGCATCGCAATTAATAGTATTTAATATATCTTAATGACAACAAAACACATAGCGGGTAACAAGTTTTGCTGTTAAAGCCTCATAACCAAGTTAATGGTCTGGATATTAGAAGCTTTTGTTTTAAAATGCAAATTAAAAATGCTTAGTTTTCCATTTGTCTTGAGGAGCAGAGTGGTGTTAAAGCGTGGAGCTTCTTGAGGCAACTTTGCCTGGGCTGGGAGTTGGTGTTGTCCTTGGCCACAGCAGGACAATTCAGGTGCTATAGCCTTCATTAGAAGGTTCTCAGGGCAAACTGCAGGGAAAATTGGTTAGGTAGTAATTTCCACCTCCCTTTCATCCTGGGGAGATTATTTTTGTTTTTGTTAAATGACAACAATAAGGACAGTTTGGCTTTTGTATGGTTAGAAGAGATGGAGGAGGAGGCAGTGGCGGCAGCAGAAGCATTCCTGGTTATATCAGACAGCTGCAGATGGTGACGGGTCATTTCACTCCATTATGGGTTCTGGCAAGTGAGTATTAAAGGGGGTGTGAGGGCATCATTTCTTGGCGATGACTTCATTTGGCTGTCTAAACAAACAGTTGTTCCTCACCAGGTGCAAAGGGCCTTGTATTTGTTTTTAACTCCATGAAGGGAAAAGAAATACCTGAAGTGAAAATGGCACTAGTGGATTGTATCTGTTTGACAGCCGTGGTGGTCTCTACCTCCCACAAAAAGAGCAGTGACGTGAGCCGAGGCAGGAAAAACTCACTCATCCGTGCTCAGCCCCACTGGGGTGTCTTCATGGCCAGATGAGTGGGTTCAAAAGCCTGGACCCCCAAACTCATGGACATGCTGTTCACACTGGTTGGCTCTAGGTTGTCTGTATCCAACATGCAGATCTGCTGAGTAGTAGCCACAGTGGGCTGAGCGAGTAAAGCCTGAGCTTGCACATGACATGAAGGTCTTGTAGGAGCAGTTGGTAAGCCTATGGAGGTACGTGCTGGAGATAGGGCTAAGCCTGTGGTGTGCTTGATCTATCTGAGATTGACTGGTCTCTCCTGAAACACAAGTATGGGAACTGATCTTGTGAATAGTGGCTGAGTCTTATCTTGAGAATGGGTGAAGAGACAAACCTGGCTGGTAACTCAATTACGCAGCCCACTTCTAGCTGTTGTCCTGCACCCCATCCTTCACCGGTGCAGATACTTGCATCTGAGTGCTTATCCTTGCCATGCATCAAACCTCAGTGATCCCACTTTTCTTGAAGCCAGAAAGCAGAAAATTTGGAAGTGCTGGGAAGTCTGCTGTCCCTGGAAAGAGACATCCTCTTTAAGAATGACAGGAGCTGGTTTGGATGAACATCTCAGCTTCACTTCTTTCTGAACCAAACCAGAGAATTTTATAGATGTAAACAATTTAAACTTACTTCAGATCCTTAAGTAGGCCACATCTCAGATAAATTTAAAAACCCAGCTCCCTTGTTGGAACCCACACCTTAAACTTCCATTAAATACCTTCATCTCTAAAGCTGTATTTCTGTTCCTATTACTCTTCCTGGAAGGCTGTTGCAGAAAGTCGCAGCTGGTGGTTACAGTTAAGAAAGAACAGCGAAACTTTTCCTCTCTGAAAATACATTTCTGAGTGTCAAGCTCAATGTTATCTCCAGGAACAATCTGAAGAGCTGGAGGTGATTTTTTGGGTCCTGGGTTTTTTCCAGAATCAATTCTTTTTAGTAGTTAAAGAAATAAATCCCCCGAGACATTCAGCTCCATGTAAAGCAGAGCTCCCCCAAAGAAAAGTCATGATCGCAGCAATTTTATAGTTAAACTTTTTTTTTTCTCTATTCTTAACTGCATCATGTGTCAGAGAGAAGCGGAATGATGACGACAGAAAAGGTCAGTAAATTTAAAGCTGGTCCAGTTAGACTGGAGAAGAAAGTTCAGCAAACCCAAGGCAAAACCTTACCCAGCCTGCCTTCACCTTCACCCTGCGCTGCCTCAGATGCTGCTTGCCTTTCTGATGCTCCTAAGAGATGTGGCAATTTGTAGCCATGAAACTATCCGTCCAGTCAAGGTCCCCTGGAAGTGGAGCCCCAGTATGGGCATCCTGTGTGGGGGGCATGGGGTGTGCTGGGCCTGAGTGTGGTGTATAACACAGCTGGCCTGGCTGCTTCACCCTGCAGATGGTGGTTAGAGCCCATCAGACTCGCTTTCTTTGGTAACCTGAGCCAGGATTTGAGCCGAGGCCTCCAAAGGTGAAAGGCTAATACGCTCACCCCCCTCCTTGCCACTGAGCCCCCTTTAAGTTAAGGCGATGCACTAACTTCAGGAAATCACTCCTGCAACCCATAAATGATGAATGAAATGAGAAAGCCCTGCTCGGTACGCAGGGATAATGTGCCGGCTGCTGGGCTGTTTGCTCTGTGATGTTCAGCAAACAGGCGGCAAAGAAAGCTCAGCGAGATCCTGCACAAAAGGAGAGGACAATCAACTGAAAAACTCACTGGGTTCAATTATGGTCTGGAATTTAATCCCAGTAGGTTTGGTAGGGCTTCCCCCTCCAGGCAAAGTCCATCTCACAAGTAGGTTTCTCTGAGGTCTCAGGACAGCATGCAGAGGTCTTAGGCTCATAAAGGGTTTCTTATTCACAGAAAGACCTGTAGATACCACGGAAGCTTGTACAGATTACTTCTGGGTGAGGCTATAATGCTGGAAGTGAAAGGGGCTGAGATATTCTTATGGCTGGGAAATCCAGGCTGCAAACAAGAGAAGAGTGGTTAAAGCCCATAAATAGTTCTCAACTAATGAAATTGCTGGGTGGGGAAAAGGAGAAAATAGCTCCTTTTTAAAGCAGATGAGGCAAACATGCCTTCCAACATATTTTCTGCTCATAAAACTCGGTCTGGGTTTCTAGGTAACTAGTGGAGATGCCCCAGAGAGGTTTCTAAGGGTTTCCCACAGTTGCTAGGTTTGAATAACCAAATGGAAGTGCTGGATGTCAACCTTGCCTTGCACAGAGCATGGCTTACCCCATCCCACCTCTGCTGAGGCTCACCTGTGTATGAAGCAAATCTGAAAGCCTGGGCGTCCTTCACTTTGGGAGACCCATTTTTGGGATCCAATAAGGCACAGGACTAAGAGGGACCATTATTATATGCTCCATTCTGACCTTCTGGCTAGCTCTGCTTAAATTCCAGTTTTGTTCTCTGAGTGTTGTCTTGGGTTCCTGGGGCTGTCCATCCACTCGCAGAGCCATCTTCCTTGGATAGCTTGTTCACTGCCTGGATAGGGATTCAGAGTCTGATGGGAATTCATAAGGTACTGATCCTGCTCTGGATCTTACTGTTTTATTTCTAAACATTTTTATGTTTATTTATAAGCATCAGTTACTGTTTGGAGTTCAAATTCTGTGCTGGTCTCAGGCTGCCCTTCAGTTTTGCCTATAGTCTTGTGTTTTGTGATTAGGTAGCGAGTCAAATTAGTTATCAAAGGCACAGAGATGTTTAGATGTTGGGATGGATTTATTTTTTTTTTTCCCTTGCTGACAATGCTATGCTCATAGGACCATGCTATGCCTGCAAAGAGTAGGGAGATAGGTTAGGAAAAGGGCTCCTTCTTCCTTCCATTGTGAGGGATGGAGCTGGGACTGACCAGTGCTCTATTAAAATAGTTTTGAATACTTCTCCCTGACTCTCTAAGACAGTTTGGTTTACTCTAATTAGTATTGCACTGGAAATAAGCATTTGGATCCCAGCTAAGCCTTGATGTGAGCAGAAATGTTATGATGAAATCAAACTGGATGAACATTTGGTTTACATGGGGCTTTTTCTATACTGGTTGCCCGTCTTCACTGGGATTCAAACCAGTTAATCCAGTGTGTGAATGACTATCTGGTACAATGCTGCAGCCCGAAAAAGTGCAGGGTTCATGCTAGTTGTAAACGGAATCTCGATTCCTGGGAAGCCTTGAATGGCAAATTGGGGAATCCAGGTGGGTTAAATGCACCAGTGCTGTTTTGTGCACAAGGATAGTTTAAATCTGGGTAACAACCTTTGAGTTAGTCACTGCTGTTAAAAAGCAGCTGTAGAGGAAGTAAAAAGCCAGCTGATCATAGAATCATAGCATGTATTGGGTTGGAAGGGACCCCTAAAGGTCATCTAGTCCAACCCCCCTACAATAAGCAGGGACATCTCTAACTAGGTCAGGTTGCTCAGAGCCCCATCAA
>JAVSBS010021935.1:18610-33295 GCA_033124195.1 Coracias cyanogaster
AGGGACATCTCTAACTAGGTCAGGTTGCTCAGAGCCCCATCAAGCCTGACCTTGAATGTCTCCAGGGATGGGGCCTCTGCCACCTCTCTGGGCAACCTTTTCCAGTGATCCACCACCCTCATATTAAAGAACTTTTTCCCTAATGTCCAACCTAAATCTACCCTTTTCTAGCTTACAACCATTACCCCTCGTCCTATCACTACAAACCCTTGTGAACAGTTCATCATTCCCACATTGTAAGTGGGCCTTGGGATGGAGAAGATGCAGATACTTTTCCTGTTTGCAGCCTGTTTGCAGTGCTGTGGTGAGCAGGCAGGGATGCTGATGGGACAAACAGCACAGAGATCATTGACTGTTGGGATTTAATTTAATGTTATTCATATGCCCATGTGAACTGGTGGCCACACACATGAAGGTGCAGGGCAGTGCCTGTATCCTCCCCCTCATGTGGAGGAGGGCAAGCTGCTGATGTGTGTGGAAAGGATAAATCCAGAGGAAGGATGCTGCTGCCAGAAGGCCAAGCCTGTGCAGGCAGGATGGCTGAAAATGGCTCTGATGAAATTTGGGGATAAGTGAATTAAAAGGGGATGTCTTTCTGCAGATATGGAGGTCAGGTGTGACTGTCTGCAAAGGCTGAGAAAATGCTCAACATCTCCGGATTAATTAACACAGGCTGCCCATCTCTGCAAACACAAGCTGCTCTGGTGGTTGCAGAGTAGGAGCTGTAAATGAAACACAACAAACTGTGTGGCCAACGAATGATAAGATAGTCTTATTTAATCAAAGTCTGGAAAAGATTGTCTGGTGAACTAATTTCAGACTAATTCTGTCAAGCCTGGGACTAGCCAGTCCCTGTTGCTGACAGAGAAGTTGGGCAATCCCTCCAGTTGCTCTTGCCTTTGTAACGTGCAATTTACTGTAGCTGTTCTCCTGGTTATTTTGTCCTAATGGCCAATTTCTGCTTCCTGATGTGGTGTCCTTATCCCTGCTCCCAGCCAACCTGCCCTATCATGGCCTTCATTGCTCAGGGTCCCCTCACCCCCTGCAAAAAGCCGGGAAGTTTGCAGGATGGTCTGTGTGACTGAGCCTTTCTCCAGCCTTGCTCTTGCTTTGGTGCACCTGCTCTGTCTCTAGTTTCTTGACTTGGTGTGACTGCGAATCCCTTTAGGCCAGGCTTGCAGCTTAGTACAATCCCAGATTTCTATTTTCTGATATTTGCTCTAAAACCAGTTCTAATTGAGTTTTAACCGCTTAGGCTACCCTGCATCATTTGCTGGCTTAAATGAGAATTGGAAGCCCACGGGAGCTCTAATGTCTGTTCAGGTATTTAGCAGAGGCTGACTTGTGTTGTGAGGAGAGGACTATATGATCTGTACATCCCTCCTGCCCGAAGCCATTGTTTTATCTTCATCTATTTTATTCCCCCCACTGGATGCTCTCTGGGAGGACAGATAAATTAAAAGCAAATTATGCAGCCTGATACCATCAGTCAACAGACACCTATCTCTGCCCACATACCCCGACTAAATGAAACCACCATCATATCTGACTACAAGACTATGGAAAAGCTGAGGGTGAGGTCTGAAGGTCAAAACACTCAGGCACTGTATCCATCATGCATTTGGGCAGATTTTTGAATACTGCTGCATCCAGCAACTGCCTTTCTCTTCACGGTCGTGCTTGGAAGCACTGGCAGTTTTGGGTGACAGCTATTGGATCAAAAGAGCAGAAGCGGTGGAATGAAATTCCCATCGGAGTAAAGACTGATGATGCGTGTTTGTTTGCTGTACTGAGTACCTGATGCAGCCTGGGATCTGCTTCCCATTACAGGGAATATTCTCTCCTGTAGCTGCTGCTGCAGGTGCACAGACCTGTGGAGAATGCTGACAGCCAGGTGGGGAGGTCTGGATGATGGGGTGCAGGACATCTATTCTTCCTTTATTGCAGGAAGGAGGTGCATGATGCCACGTTTCTTTGCATTGACACCAGGTAAGTAACCCTCCTGCTCCCCTAGAGCTCAGCTCCACCCATGCTTGAAATCAGTTTGCTGCATCTCATTTCCAACCATTTTTTGACCAGTGAGTGATCTGGTGTCTCTGGATCCGTCCAACATCGTGCATGCCAGCCAGCCATCCGCCCCCTCTTCCCAGCTGCAGTTCACCATCACCTGTGTAAATGCAGCTCCCTGTTGAGTCCATACTCGCAAAGCCTTAAAAGACTCCAGACACTGAAACCCAACTGCTCTGGGCTGCACTGGAACCACCTGGGTGCTGTTTATTGCCCCCGCAGCTCTCTCTAATTGCAGGAGCTGGCGAGGCAGTGCTGACCGAAGGGCTCCTGTTTCATCAGAGGCAGCTGAGCACCTCAGCTTCTCTCCCACTTGCTTCCACACGAGGATTTTGTGTGTCTGGGTGAGGTAAGTCTGGCAACTTAGTGTGAGCTCTCAAAGCTTGCATGAGAGCCCATGTCCCCTCTTCCTCTCTGCCTGCCTTTTCCTTGCAGGCAATGTGGGGCTAACCCCACCCTGATGGGAGGGATGCTCCAGCTGGTGCCCATAAGACATCTTCCCCCATCTTGTGCTTCTGTCCTATTCTCTATAGAGCTGAAGAGTTAAATTTCCCTCTCAAAACTCACTGTTCCTCAGGAGAAGGGTGAGGCCAGGCTGGTCCTGAGGCTGAATGCTCTCCTGTAGTGGAAAGTGAGGCATAAAATCAGGGAACTGGGGAGCTATTGGAATAGGAGAGTGAGCTCAGGGGTTCAGCTTGAGGGTTCTGTGGAGCAGAGACCTTGAAACAGATGTCCTGTCTGGTCTGTCCTTCATTGGTAGCAGCTAAGGTTCTCCATTCCTGATTTAGTTGGTTATATGCTGAGAAGCTGTCTTTGTAGCATGTCACTGTTTCTAGAGAGTGTTCTGTTCTTCACACTTCCTTCTATGGTCATGCAGGAGGGTATTTCTTCTCCTTGGTTGAGAAAAGCATCCAAGTTACTGTCTCCTTCCTATGGCTGAAGACTGCTGATGGATGCAGTGGGTGAGAAGTGCCCAGACTTTCTTTAAAGCACCAAATTCTCTACTCTGTGATATCCAGCTAGCACTGCAGTAACTGTATGTGTAACTTTGAGGCACTCCCTCTCCAAAGCTCAGACAAACCTGATGCATTTCAGGTTGGCTGGATATAACTCCTCCAGTGACAAGCTCAGCCCACAAATAAGGCTTGAAGGATATTACTGCATTTCCCCAAAGCGCCCAGCTTTCGAAATGTCATTTACCCTGGTACTAGATGTTCTGGAAGCTGAAGTCAGCCAGAAGATCAGTATCTATAACCGTATCATGAGGACATCTTTTGGGAAAAGGGATCGGTGTAACGAATTGTCATGGGTACTTGAATGAAGTGTTGAAAATGAGCTGAGGGGCAGAGTGTATGGGGCAGGGTGTGTCTCTGGGTGTGCTGAAAGGAAACTTTATCTCCAAATTGCTCATTAAAACCTTCATTTTAATGTCCTGATTCAGATCTTGTTTATTCCAGTGCAATCAGGAGTAGCTCCCCCTGAAGCAAAGCCCATGCTTGCAATATGAAGGTACCAGCCAGCAGGGTTGCAGCAGGAGGAATGTGAGAGCAGAGTAAAGCCCACACCTTGGACTCTTCATTGCTTTGGAGCACACAGCAGTTTTAACTTGACCTCAAGCCCCATCTGAGGGAATTTCTCCAACAATATTGAATATAACATCCAGCTGTTCATTCTTTGGTCTACCTGGCTTTGACCATCAGCTGGTCAGTCTTGGCTCTGCTGTTCTTGAGATCCAGCGATGCTGCTTTGGCAGATTTTCGAGGCGGTTCATAAGTAGTTGCTCAAATGCTGTTCAAAACCCTCATCTAATAAGCTAGTAGCAAAGCAGCTTCCAGAGCTGTGCTCTTTTCCAGCAACTCCCTTTGCCAGCTAGAAATTACGCTATTTTCCAATTTCATTATTACCTCTGGTTTTTATTATAGCATCATTAGAGTGAGAAAACTGGAAAGGAAGTGGGGATTGTATAATGCAGGAAATAGTGAATTAATACCTCTACCATATGATGGAATGGTGCAGAGCTATGACTGTGTCAGGAAAATATAGAGCAAATAAAGATCATGCTGGCTGGATGAGGATGAGACTTCTCCACTTGCTCTGAGAAGTATAAACTTGCAAGAAGAATTCTTTCTCAAAAATGCAAGATTTGAATTTTCTTTTCACATGCATATGTGTTTGCTTGTGAATAAAGCCATCATAGGGATATGGAATATGGGGGCGGGGGGGGAGGAAGATTTTATGGTACATAGATTGGCTTTAGCACACTGGCAAAGGAAAACTGATTTATTGGCTGAGAAGTCGTGTCAGGGCATTTTAAGGAAGGGGCTACATACGATGATAACAAAGAATTGTCTATTCCTTAGCATGTGGTTCTCCAGTGCTAAATCCTGAGAAGTGTTTATTAGCTCTTGAGCATTTATAACTACCGAGTTCAGTGGGCTGGGGTCTGAATAGGAAAGTGCAGCTCACGACAGCCAGGAATGTGGAGGGGTTTGTCTTTTTTATTCTGAAAGGGTAAGCCGCTCTAAATAGTGAAAATCACCCTGTTTCTTTTTTTTCTTTTTTCCCTTGCAGCTTTTCAAATGACATCTATATTTTCAGGCTCGCTGACCTTACAATGACATACACAAATCAGACAACCCGTTATTTACTGCGCACCCTGAAATTTCTGGCGGAGCATGGAAATTCCGTTGTAGTAATACATGGAAATGGCACTGCTCGCAGTTTTGGTGGATGCTCACGTGAAAGCCTTTGTAAAATGCATCTATTAAAACCCCATTTTGTTTGTAGTAACACTAGAAAGTAATTAAATCCAGGTATGTATCATTTTTATGTTGATGCTGTCTTTTGAGATGTGATTAGTTGGGGTAAACAGCTCCGCAGCAGAAGCTGTATGTATCTGTTGTGCAGTTGTCAGACCTCAGCAAATGTGCTTTTAATAACAGCTCGTTATTCAGTTGGCTGGCTTGCAAATAAATGCAGGTTTTTAAAAACAACTTCTTATTTATATATCTTCTGATCATTTCGAATGCCTGACAGCGCCGCAGTAAAGATGCCTCTTAGCTGAGTAAATGCCTTCAAAGGGGCTGCAGGCAAGATGATAACGAAGGGGAGAACACAAACGTGTGTTGAAAAGCATCAATGGGCAAAAAGCTATGAATTCTAAAGTATAAAAATCCGGATTATACATTTCTAGAGCCTCTTGAAGCTTTAAACTCTTTACAGCCTGTTGAGAGCAGAATGATCTCTGACTTCCTGCGAGGAGGCCAGTGCTGGGGTGGAGGGATGCAGCTGCTTTACTGGCCAGAGCAGCTGGGCAAGGCTGGAAGGGATGTGAAGAAGCATTTTGCATCACCTGAAAATGCAAGGAGGAGGTGGAAGGAAGCTGGTCGCAGTGACCAAACCTGCGATGAGTCCCTGGAAAGGCAACAGCTCTTGGGCATGTTCCCGTTGCGATGGCAGAGATCAGTGCGGCAGGCTGGGGTGACCCCCAGCAATGCTTTGAAGGGCCAAGAGTTATATAGGAAAATTATGGGATGTGAAATAAAATAGTAGGCGATCGATGGGAAACATACATTTATTGAGATGTAACAGTCAATTGCATGGCTGTTAAACAGCTATAACTATGTATTAAATAATCAGTTCAGCTGGTATTTATTTAACATAATCGCAGCCTATTAAACCTGAATTAAGTACAGAGTTAAGTGTCTCTGGGACACACAGCTGAAAATGGTGCCAGGAACATTTTATGTTGCCTGAAACCCTTTGTGGAAAACTCCCACAAACACAGGCTTTGCAGAACTGTCCTTTGCTTGACAGGGGAAACACAATAGGAGATTTTGAATTTTGACCTGAACGATGGCAGAGTTATTGAGCAACTTTTACCTAGACTGACACTTAATGTAGATGCATAATTTCTGTAGATCAAAAAGACTTGACTGACTTTTTGGAACTGTTCCTTTACAGATTTTTATATGGTTTATTTTGCTTTACTTGCACATCTTTGCTCCCCTGATTGCCTGATGCTTGTGCAGTTATTCACACCAGCACAAAGTGAATCCAAAATAAATGTAAAATGCTGCTAAATCAACAAGGAATTAGCTTTGACCTGGCTGGGCTTACAAATGGGAGATGTGAATAAGGAGCAACTCTCACTCTGGAAATGCGAGGTCAGAGGACCCAGGGGGATGTATAGTCCTCAGCTCCCAACAGCTTCTTGTTTTCTTTCTACCAGTTTATGGAGGTTTGTGCCCTGGCTCACGGGCATGGGCTATCAGTGTGGCTTATTCAGTGTGTGTTCAAGAGCTGCTCTGAAGGGTACTGGTGCCAAACACCTTGGAGCTAGCAAAGGCTCATACCTGGGATGAAACTCGTATCTGTTACTTGGTGAAATTGCTGCCACTGATGTTCTGGGTTTGGGTCAAAGTGCTTCTGGTTTTGCTTACTTTATGCCTCTTCTTTCTCCTTTTCAGTGGCAAATGAAACCAAGCAGACTCTTGTCTTTCAAAATAAATATCCAGACTGAATGCTACACAAACTGCATATGGTGTGCATTATAGATTTATTTTCATGAAAGCTTGCAAAGAAAAACTGCTGAAGTCAGGGCAGACCCTTACTCAGTAGCCCTCAATGCCAGGGCTGTCTCCAGTATCTTCCATGTGTTTCTTTTACTCAGCTTTGTGTCTTTCCCCAGCTTCCTGAGCCGGTATGTCATTTCACTATTCCTGGGGTGTGGGAGAGCTGTGGAGAGCTGCTGGAAATTTATTCTCCCCATCAGATGCCTCCCTGAATAGTGGCAAATAGAAGTGGAGGGGAGGTGTGTGAACCCACGCGGCGTGTGATCCTGCCTCCCAAAGTCTCTCCTGTCATGCAGCGGGGACAGAAACAAGCCGGGATTGTGCGAACTGGGCAGATCCCAGTTCCTGTGGAACCTGAATGTCTCTGTGTAATGAATGCTCCCGCTGCAATCCCTGTTTCCCTCCCTCTGGCTAATTAGCCTGTGTTTAACACCCAGACAAAACCCCGCTGCACCTGCGCTGCCTTGGGAAGCACAATGCTGGGGCAGCCAACAAAGCGGCGTGGCAGGGACCCCAATGCACTGAAAGCCCTGCCACCCCTTCTGAGCATGACTTTGAAAAAGGATGATAGAAAAGGAGAGGGGGGGAAAAAAAAGAGGAGGAGGAGATTCACTTGCCTGGACTTTTTCACTGTTGGAGAGAATGGGTGAAAGCCCCACAAAAGCAGCTTAATAAAGAGGAGAGGGAGAACAAGGCGAGAGGGGAAGTGCAGGGCATGCTGAAAGGAAGGAGGGCTTTCCAGGTTGTATTGTCCCCTCTGCTCTCCAGAGATCCTTAGTCAACATCTCAAAAGCCATCGATGACATCAAGTTGATTGGTTTTGCCCAGCCCGTTGAAAGTAGCTGTGGCCATCTCCAGCTCAGGACCCACTTGTCAGGAGGACAAAACAGGTCTCATTCATGGGCACTACAAAGGGGTGAGCTCTGCTTTGATGTAGTGATGGATGGCCCCTTCACCTGTTTCTTCCCTTGGGAGGAGCTGCAAGATGCATTTTCATCTGGCTTTCTGGCCATGTTCTTCCTAGAAATAGCTGCAGTACAGCAATAGGTGAAATTAATCCTATTTGAAAAAATACAAAAAAGTCTTTAATTAGAAGAATATAAATAATTTCCTACCTCCATTCAAGAAGGATAGACATCCCTCCCTGCCCAATACACATATGGAAGCAAACCTTATGTAGAACCTATGGCTTTTTAAATGGTTGAGTTAGATGACACTGGTTCACTTTCAGGAATGACTTTTAGATGCTGCTGCTGCTTTGCCAGAAAGAGAGGTTAAATCTGAGATGTGGCACATGGTAGGATTCAGGCTGTCATGCTGATCACTCTGCGGCTGACACAGGCGGCCTCAGAAGAGGGCAAGGTGGGGGGCATTGCTCACAGTCACCTGCAAGATGATCTACATTGCCATGATTGTGCGATAGACAAACTGTGCTGCTGGAGGGAAACCAGAGATGACTTTCCTGAGATTGCTGAGTAAGTGTTGAGGATGGCTATAAATCTGAGGAGATTCTTACTTCCAGGCTAGTGTGGCCATATCTTTAGTCTACTTTTCTTATTATTATTTGTACAGGATGGAAAAAGTGGAGCTTGTGAAGCACAGTGGAGCAAAAAGGTCTGTTGTGGAAGATGCTGTGTTTCTCCTTGCCTGAGTTGGTGCTCCCTGCTCCACAATTTGGTGCAAAATTCCTGAGAGAGATCTTCTTGGAAAGAGACTGCTCTCTGTGAATGAGCTCCATGACTTAATTCACTGTTGTTTGTGCTTAGGAGGTCTGAGACACCCTGAGCACATCCGCATCACCTGCACAACATGCCAAGGTATCACAGGCACGAGTGGGTTGTGTGTTACTGACCAGTCACAGGGTGATGCCCACATTGGTGGGATGTCTGGCATCTGGGCTGGCAAGACAAATGGTCAATTAAGAGATTGCTCATAAAAGCAGTAGTAACAGTCATTACAGGCTTCAGGCATAATATGGTTCATCTCGAAACATGAGCAGAATACATTTATGCTTAAAGAGGAGAGCGATCAGAAGGTCAGTCCCAACATGAATCCCTAGGAATCTAATATGCTGGACATGAATTAGCATCATCAGTTCAAACACCTCAAAAATTGGAAGTAAATTACTTCAAACACTTAAGACAGATGGTGCCCACGCAGCAGGCAGAGTCAGAAAGCCCATCTCTCAGGGTTCCTTGCTCCCCTGTGAGATGGATTGCAGCAGCGAGATGGTGGGACTATTGCTTGATGCTGATGTGAATTCCCTGAACCTCCTGGCACAGCAGATGAGAGAAGGGGGAAAGAAAGGGATTTTTGCCTGGGAACAAATGATTTTTCTGGAAGTAGTGCTTCAGTTTTATCCAGAACATGAGCAGCAGAGAGAAAAAACTGGTTCACTAACCCAGTCTCCTGCTGCGTCCTCCTACAGTGATATAAATATGGCTGGAAAATGTCTGTGCTGTTTATTACTTTGAAGTCAAATGTGCACCGGTTATTTTCAGAAACATGGGAGAAGAAATGCTTTCTGGCTGGCTTTGAGTTGCTAGGTCATCAGACAAATTTCCCTTTCCCTGTCCCCCTGCTTTTATATACAGATGGAAATGCAGACGTGGATATTTTAATGTATATATTAAAAGACCAAATGTTGGTATGCTGTTTGGAGATGTGTGGCATAGAAATAAATCACTGAGGAGAGCAAGGAAGGAACATGTGCTGCTCCCTGGCAGCTTTGGTTTGCTCAGGGCTGTACAGCTGAGCAAAACATAGCTCCTGACCAGGAAGGCAGGTGGACGCATCTCAAACCCTATGGACAAAAAGACCACGCACTGTTTTCCTCTGGGTTTGACAGTGGGTTTAGAGCGTGTTTAGGGAGGAGCTGGAGGGGGTTCAGCACAACGCTGAGAGCTTGCTGAGGGGAGAGGGCTCATGGAAAGGAGAGAGGAGGGCTGGTTTCTCCATTCCCCAGAGCTGTGTGGTTGAACAGGGGCTGCAGCCTTGGAGGACCTGGCAGAGGAGGCTGCTGCAAAAGCAGTGGAGGAGAGGACAGGGGACAACTGGGCTAGCTCCCTGCCTTGCCCAACTGTGTGAAAGTGTCCCAGCTCATCAGCTCCGAACAGGCAACCAAAGTGAATCAAGACTTTAAAGAAAGCACGAGGTTGAAGATGATTATCAAGCTCTTTTGCTTCCCAGGTGTTGAGTGCTGTTATTTGCTTTCTTACCCTTATGATTAGATTAAAAAAGTCCTTGAAAAGGTGACTTAGGTCTAGCCAGGGCCGTGAAAAGTGCAGGTGCTGTTGTCACAAACAATGAGATACTGGACCCAGCACCCAGCAGAAAGCACTAGGGACTGATCCCCTGCCTGATGCCACCAAGAGCAAGCTAGCTCTGCAGGGGAGCACCGCACGCTTTCCAAATCTCTCCCTTTCCCTCAGGAAGCTGGTGTTGTCCTGCCTGTGACATGCTAATTACATAGCTTAAATGCTAGAACAGCTATGTGCAAAGCTCCCTGAGAACACAGCCTGCTCATTACACTCATTATCGTTATCCGTGCCTTTCCAGACACGCGATGGATGGACAACCACATGGCCTCGAGAGGGTTTTGTGCACAGACCTGTGCACTGACAGAGAGGAGAGATGGAATGGGGAGGAGGGCAGGGCCTGGGGTTGTCTTGATTGAGTGTTAATGGGTCCCAACTGGGAGATAGGCTCAGCTGGGTGCCAATTACCCTAATTGATAAGAAGCTCTGATTGGATCCATGGAGGAAGCCAGCATCTCACTGAACTTACCAAAGGGAGGCTGGAAAAGGAAATAGCTGTTGCTTAAAAGGGGGAGGGCTTCATTTATTGATTTTCCTTTTTTTTTTCTTCTTTGTCATTATGATTTGGAAATTTGCTATGAAATAAATGGAAGGATTGAAAAATAAAGTTAAGAGAGCTGTGTGTAGTGGGGAATGAGGCTGCAGTGGAGCAAACAAAAGTGCTTAGAAGAAAGTTTCCTGGAGCAGGTAGGAGAAAGGAGCCTTGGCAGGGCTTACTGATGGGTGTCTACTTGTATGGGAAAAACTAGAGCTGCATCTTTCTGTGTCTGCTGTGGCTCTTCCTTAGCAAGTGAGTGGTGTTGGGAAGGGAGTGTGCGTAAGCTACAGGCTGTAGGGAAGGTGGTGTTACGGCTCTGGCTTCCTACTTTCTTGGTCACAGCTTCAAGATGCAGAGCTGCCTGTAGAGCTTAGAGAGGCTGGTCTATGCTGGAAGGTATGGTCCCCAGAAGCCTGCAGTAAGGTACAGCTCATCTATATGTTAGGATGAGAATGCTTATTTGATCTTGGGATAACTCTGTACTTGCTGCTGCGTGAAGTATTGGGCTCTGTGTCAGTGTTGCATGAAGAAATGGAGTCGGGGAGCGCAGCTTTTTTTCTGTGTCTCTGAGCTTGCTGGCAATACTGACGTGAATGACAGGTTTTGCCTTAAAATAAGATGGTTTCCTTCCTCCTGGGACCTGGTTGTTACAGCTGTTGCTCACAGTCAGAATAGATGGGTCCAAAGGAAATAGGAACTTCTGGCTGTCTTTGAGTCTGTCAGGGTTAACCCTTTGTAAGTAAGAAGGAAACTGAGGCACGGAGAGGTTGTGCACCAAATGCAATCCAGCAAATCTAAATTAGTGCCATACTGCCAGATAAATCAAGACTAACCACACAAGCACATCTGGTGATGGAGACTCTTTGCTGTTTATTTTGCTTTTTTTTTTTTTTTTGAAATACTAGAAATTTTTCCTTTTCTTGCCAAAGTGATCTGTGGCTCTGACTCTATTAAGAGATGGTACCTTTGGTGTCTCAGTCAGAGCCCTTCACCCAAAGGGTTTTCCTTTCCTGTAGAAGGAAGGAGTGCAGCAGGCATTGTACTGTGGTGCCAGACACTGGTAATAACCTCATTAGAGGATCTCCTCTTCCTCTCTCTTTTTTCTCTCTAGGACCATAAAGCACTTGCTGATGTGAAGGCAGTGTCCAAGCATGGCTCACCTGCTCTTTGCAGTGCTTGGTCTGGATGCAGCTCCAGGGAGTGCTTTAGAAGGCCCTTGTAAAAGTACCAAAGGGATGAGGGATGTTTTTCTTCAGGTGGATGTTTTGCTTTTGATTTGGTTTTCTGGCCCAGGCTTTGTTGTGTTGTTAAAGCTTTATTCTTCTATGAGCAGCTAAGGTACCTGGGCAGACCAAAGGTCTAGTTTGTCCAGCACTCTGCCTTTGAGGCTGTGCTTTCATACTCATGAGTCCTGGCTTTGTGCATTGGCCTGGTCAGTGATACATCTGATCTGGATCACCTGTTGGCACGTACAGAACTTGCACTGGTTTTATGCTTGAATGCTGAGGAAGGAGGCACATAGGATGCTATTTAATGCAACACAGACACCTAATCTGTCAGAATTAATCTGCTGACATTTTTTGAGCTGGTATAATGAGGTTTTATTGGAATGGTACTCTATGCCACCTTTTATGATGTCTTTGAGCTATAACTGGGCAACAAATGTTGGACTTGACACATCTTTTGAATCACAGCTTTAGATGGTCCATATTAGATGCTTTCAGAAAGAGGATCAGTACAGATAAAGTAAGGAGTGATTCTCCTCATGCTAGTCTCTCAGGTGATGCTAACCAAACAAGACTGGCCATAACCATATGAATTTTATCTGCCTCTACTGGTGAAACAGGAAAAAAACCAGCACTGTCTCATCCCTGAGTGTGCGCTGCTGACTTACCAGCTTTTAAATTGCTGACAAATGACAAGCTCCTGTAATGATCCAGTTCAGAGGGTACCTTCTTTGGAGAAACAGAGGGATGCTCCTGGCAGGGTCATTACTGGAAGTCATTAATCACTGATTTGATATTCAAAGCTGATGGCTAAGTCAAAGCAGGTCAGCATGCTAATGGTCATCAGCAGTGGCAACGACCAATTTCCACAGAATTATTGTCAATGCAAGCAGCAATAAGCAGCTCAGAAAAAGCAATCTTTTATTTTTAAATGGGAGCCAGTATGGGGTGGGCTATAGGGGCAGAATGAACTGCTGCCTGACAGGAGGCAGATTTGCTTCTAATTGGGAGAGCTGAGCAGGCAGGAGAGATGCAGCTGTAACTCCAGGGGCAAGCAACATTTCCCAGATGAGACCATCTGCTGTAATTTTTGACAGAGAAGGTAATGCTGCTGGTTAGCAGGAGGGAGCTGGAGTGCATCGTGGGTGAGCATCAACTGGGGCTGAGTCTGTCCTAGTGGCTGGAGAACAGCCCTCCCTCAACTGGATGCTCCAGTATGGGAGTTGGGCAGAGCTGTGTGTTGCCCAGTTTAAAGAAAGCAAGTAAATGCTGGAGGCTTTTGTAGTCATTGCTCAGCCCTTGTGTGGGAGCACACAGACTACAGAATGCACTTTTGTCCAGTACAGCTGTTTTCTGGCAGCACTAAATACACCCCTGGAACAACTAAGGTAGGTTCATGGTGTGTTTTCCTGTTGTTCTAGGTGGTGGTATGGAGGGTACCATCTGGAGCCCAACTGGTGTGAACTGTTGGTTTGTCAACATGGGCAATTCACTGTGGACCCTATTTGTGTGTGGTAGTTCACTGCTCTGCTAAAGCAGCTGAGTCAGTTTTCCATGGAGGTGAGTTTAAAAGTATTTTGATATTTGGTTTTATTTTTTTAAACACCTTGGTGAGGGGCTTTCCCTCAAATATCCTCATTCGCTTTCTTTAATGAGAGATGACAGCACTGATTCTCACCTGGAGCCAGAAGTAGTGCTGCCCAGTCATGGCTCAAAGTAGTGATGGGTTCTCCAGTCTGCACTCACTCCGGTGCAAGAGTGAGGAGTTGCTGTGCTGATGGCTGTGCAAAATTGGAACAAAAAGATTGACCCTGCCATATAAATCTCCCTGTCTAACTTCATCCTGTTATCTCTGATAATTTTTTTTTTTTTTGGTGGGGCAGGGAGGGGAAAGAGTCCAGTATCATGTTGGGGATTTCTCATTACTTTGAATTATTGACCCAGGGTATGTGAATTTGAGAGGTCTTGATATTATTTCTGTACAAAAGCATATGTGGTGTCAGAACAATACCTCTGGAAATGGAGAGAGCAGGGCAACAAGCACTATTTGATCACACTGACCTTTGCTGAAGGCCGGTTTCCATCTGGGGATGAGGCAGGAGCATCATCACCCTTCACTTCTCTCCTTCTGTGCTCGAGTGGCCTTTAGCTAGTGCAAGTCTTACTGAAATGGACACACATGTACTAGGAATTGGACTTGAGACCAGCAATTAATTTCACATAATACCTTTGTTGTCCCTGACTTGGACCAGATTTGAACTAGTGACCTGGAGATGAAAGTCACCATAGTCCCTTAATAGTCCCCTGAGGCAGGCAGGCTTCTTGCTGGCTGTGCTAAAAACCCATGGCCAGGCTATTTCCCTGCCTCCCTCAGGTTTAACCCTCTCCCACCCTCCTTTCCTTCTACCCAACTCTCCAGTTCTCCTTTGCCTGCTGGGCATGACCAGGATAAAAGGAAGAGCAATGAGAGCCATATGCGAAGCCTTTTAACCCCTCTGCAATGCCCTGTGGCCAGTCTGGCAAGGGGGTGGGCGGGGGGAGAGTTGTCCTGGGGTCCTCTGGGTTGCTTGAGCTTTTGAGAGGACTGCATCAAGTGGAAATGTGTTTGCTGGAAAAGAAACGGGCACATTGGAGTGGAAGACCTGTAACTGGCACCCAGTTGTAAAGCACAAGGCTCTCCCTGATTCCTTGCATTCTTCATCTGATGCTCATACAGTCTCTGCCCTGCTCTAGTCCCCTGCTTCTCTCCATGTGGTGGCAATAGCTACTGGGATGAATTGGAAAGCAAATTCGAAGCATCTGTGTTGTAAGTCTGAATGCAAAACCAAGGAACCACCCTTTCCCGTAACGCTGTCTTCAGTCCTCTTCCTAATCATAGAATCATTAAATGTATTGGGTTGGAAGGGACCTCTAAAGGCCATCTAGTCCAACCCCCCTACAATAAGCAGGGACATCTCTAACTA
>JAVSBS010021938.1:0-31292 GCA_033124195.1 Coracias cyanogaster
CCAATAATCCATGGAAGTTGTAGTTCTCTTTAGCTGACTTAGGAAGACATTTCAAACAGTGGGTCAGTTTCCCACAAGCCGTCATCATCATCGTTGTCAGAGAGACTCCAATCGCGCCGAAAAGCTGGCAAGTCGCCACCATCATCAGAACTGCCTGAGTCCACTGGCCGAGCGTCGTTGACCATCGCCACCCTCCGGAAGAGGATACAAAACAACATCTACACACACGCACGCACCACACCACACCAGGTTGACTAAGGGGGAGTGAGTGGGTGGGCATGACATCCTTTGATATCATAATACCTCCATAGAGTAAATAAGGTTTATGTGAATATATTTGCTAATAAACTTGTTAAATGCTCATCAATCTCCGTGGTTGCCTATGAGCTTGTTGGGGTACTATCTTGCCTTGCCCTTGATCCTCTCCCCTTTTGGGAGGCGGCACGGACGCTTGTGCCCGGACTGCGACACCTCCACTCTCTGGCCAGGCATTGCTACTGCTGACATAAAAGGCTGTGGTTCCTGTTCTTTAATCTTGGAGTTTGAATAACACAAGCCTGCATCTTGTGAGTTCTTGTTCTGAAGCAGGTATCAGCTTCACAGCCAGCCTTCCTTAGCATCAGTGGGTTCACAAACAGATCCTTTCTTTTTTTTTTTTCCCTTTAGAATTATGCACTTTTTAAAAAGTAAGGAAACAAAAACTTCAAAGGACTGTACACAAATCAACTTGTAAAGAATACATAGTACTTAGTGGTTTCTAACATTCCCATGGAAGAAAGGCTCATTCTTCATTGAGTTCCCTAAAGCAAGTAAAACTGCACATAGTCGGAGGCAGTTGAACAAGGGATGTCAGCATTTTACATTCTTTTTCACAGGTGTAAATAATGATATACATTTTGGAGAGCAGGCCTCCTAGTGTTAAACTTCCAGACAGTTCATCAGAAAAGATCTGTTTCACTGTAATGCATTGGTTCATAAGGTAAGAATAGCCCATAAAGAAGAGACAATTTCATTCTGACTTTCATGCTGTCAGTGCTTATGCTAACATGACACTCCTTGATCCCAGACAGCTTTGATGCAAAATGTCAAGGCAGCATTAGCTGGGGTCTGCAAGAGCATAGGAGCTTGAGTCAGTTCACAAAGGGAAGGCAGCCTCACTATGCCTCCCGAAAGAGTGATCATTTCATCAGGCATATTGAAGCTTAGAAATTCTAAGTTGCCATATAAACAATGGTTATGATTCCCAACCCAGCTGGTGCTGTCAGGCAAAAAAACCTGCAGTCATTTGAATGCAGCAGGATAAACATGCTAGAACGCTAATTTGTTCAGCTACCGTTCCAGCTTGTTACCCGTCTTTGGCAGATATAAGTCCTTAATTACAGTAGTAATGTCCACAAGTATCACAGAAGATGGTTTATCAGGTGTTTATAATACAAACAAACATTATTAGACTGAAGTATAATATGCAACATCTCAGCCCTCAAAGATTATGTGCATAATACTGTAAAACATAGTCAGAAAAAAAATATTTTCTGTAGAATTTGCCATTTAGAGAAGTGGCACGTTTAAATCTGGTGCTTGGATTATGGCAAATTTGTGTTGGATCCTATGCAAGACTGTGATGGGACCTGAGTGGTTTCTGCTCTTCTCTCCTGCTGGAAATTTCTTCCAAGGACATAAGCCAAGGGTTTGTAAGACTACAACCTTTTTTTTTTTTTCAGAGAATTCAGAAAAAAATCAATTTATAACTAAACCAAGTTCAGAAATTTCTAAATGCACCATAAAATGGAATGTTCTTCTCAGCTCACATTATTATGGTGTTCAATTATATATCATTGATTTTTTACATTCTTGTTTAAAGCTAAAGAACAGGGCTATTTGAGCAGTGGCCTGTAAATCTTGCAGAGCACTGCTAAGCAGTTTGCTTATGGACATTCCTATGGAGGTATGACATGGTAGAAGCCTACTTGCCATTTCTGCATTGAGTTACCCATTGTTAACAATTTTTCTGTCCACATCCTCCAAAAAAATGCTGAAGGGCTTTCACAGAGAAAATAGACATGTACTTTATAAATACAGATAAGCCAGTTCACCAGTCCCTCTTCTAATATCTGAACATACTTGCAGTTTTTTCACAAGTTAGAAGGGGCCAATTTATAAGTATTGACTTTGGCTGTCCAGAAACAGTGTCCCTTATGTCTTATTTTTATCACTTCCTGCCCAATTCCCTGTAACAAATTTTTGGTGGCAAATTTTTGTGGCAGGGATTGCAACCTTCCTTCTGACATCACCTAGCAGAAACAGGCTGTGCAGTTGACATCCAAGTGCTACAGCATTAATACTTTGATTACGAAAGAGTTTTGTACTCCTGTCAGATGCTGGTTTCTGTGAAGACTTACACAGTGTGGTAGCTGAACATTTCTTGAGATAGTCACTTTGAAACCATGATTCCTGAGCATAGCATTTTCACTAGAAGTGTTTGTGAATAATGTGCATTAATGAGGAGCTGTAGTACCTATATTTGTATGCTCTTTATTAATCTAGTTCATGTTACCTCCCTGTTAACACAATAAACCACGTCACAAGTTGTGCTGTGTGAATAATCCATGGTTAATGAGTAAATAAAAGACGATATGGATATACATATAGATGCATATGCATATACATATACATATACAACACACATCAGTATATAAGTGTAACTCTTTTGATATTTACTGGATAGATAATCACATGTATCCTCAATTACCATCAACTTACGAACTACTTTCAACTACTTAAATGTTCTCTGTTAAAAATAAAAAGAAATAAAACAAACCAAAACTTAATAAACTGGCAATTAGTAGTCGAACTCAATTTCTACATTGATAGGTTGGCATTTTACTAACATCCAGCTAATAAAAACATGGATACACACATATGTGTGTGCACACAATTGAAACATCTGATAGTCTACATATGTAGTACATATTTGGAAGTGAAGAAGCAGCATTTTTCCAATTAAATATTCTTCTGCAATATAAAAATGCTAGCTGCTGAGGTGCTTTTTTATATCACATTTTTAAATGAAATGTGAAACTTGTGCAATCACAGAATTATTGAGGCTGGAATAGATCTCCAAGACCATCAAGTTCAGCCTATGACCCAACACCACAACATCAGCTAGGCCATGTCACTGAGTGCCACATCCAATGCTTCCTTAAACGCCTCCAGGGATGGTGACTCCACCACCTCCCTGGGCAGTCCATTCCAGTGTCTAATTGCCCTTTCCATAAGGAAGTGCTTCCTAATATCCAACCTAAATCTCCCCTGGCACAGCTTCAGGCTATGCCTGAATCAAGACCTTTGAGTAGATTTTGGAAATAATTTGAAGAATTTTGACTGAGTAAAAATACAGGTATTTAACCTATGACACTGAAAAACTGTTTTTCACTGGCTACCTAATTCTGGTGGCCAGTTTAGTTAATCCGAATTAGTTCACCAGATTTAGTTCATCAGATGGACCTGCGAACTGGCTCACCTATATTTATAAAATGCATGTCTATTTTCTTTATAAAAGCCCTTCAGCAGTTTTTTGGAGGATGTGGACAGTTGGGTGAGGTAATTAATACTTCTGAAATATCCACTAGCTGCCTATTTGCAATTTCAGATAAATTAAAAATCAGGACATCCATTACAGTTATGATTTGGATTCCTGAGGATGTTGTGTTTTTAATGAACTAATTTTTGAAAGCTAATTATACCTGAAAAATCTTAGCCTGTGACAAAAAAAGAAAGATTTAAGTGAATTTCCCACTGACAACATTTTACACACAGCTTGGGTAATACTCATTAGAGCCCAAGCTAATAAAGAGGAAGTATTACTGTATCCATCCTGGGCTAGATTTTGTTACATGCCTGAAAATATACATTTCAATGCAAATGCATTTATTGTTTATCTCTGGGCAGACAGACAGCCCTAAATCAGTGCAGAACTTATTTCTTACATATGTGATATTTTCAGAATTACAGGCAGCGCTTCAGAGGCTGAGTATCCTTTGAATAGGGGTGAACTCCTACATAATGAGCATGCCTTGTTAATTATGAAATCAGATTAACTAAAATGATTCTATACTGTAAGTGGCACTAATTATTAGAGTAATGTTTGCTTTGAAAATGTATCTTATGGTAGGGTGTGGTTTAGCTCATCTGAAAGAGGCAGGTCATTTTAAGCACTACCAAATGCCAATGATAACTGTGCCATTTAGACCTTAAGCACAGGTATGAATACAAGTTAAATGTAGACTGTTAAGAACAAAGGAAGGCTTTTTTCACAGCATTAGGTTGAAAATGGGGATTGTGGCCAGGGAAAAAACAGTCATATGGCAGAGTTTATTGTGCTATATTACTCCTATTTCTAGAAGAATAATCCTCTTGAAAGATGGCTCTTTACCAGGAGTATAGATACCCTGAAAATTGTTCCCTATTGTTGACAGAGATTTCCTTTCAATGCACTTTGTCAATTAAAGAGCAGAGGAGCACTCCTAGTAGAGGAGCACTCCATGTTGAGAGTTATCTAAATACAGGGAGATAGAGTTTTGTCTTCCTTCTGATGATTTTCTGTGGCTTCAGGATAGTGGGTTTTTTTGAAAGAGACATTTGCACAAAATAATCCAAAGTAGAACAAAACAATTATGTGGCAATGTTAATCTCATCTAATATTCATATTAATGCCCTATTTTTAGACAAAACACTTATTATTATTGTACCTCTGCTATAAAGTCTTCTTTTATGATTAAGTGAATGGATCTTTCAAAACAAGCTGAAAGTGCCTGCATTTGGCACAATACAGTAATTTTGATTGCCTTTCCTTTGTTCCCCCTAAGAGCTATTTTTCATTTCTGCTTGAGACTAAGAAACTCTTTTTATTTTAATCTGTTTCTTTTTTTTTTTTTTCCTGGCATACAAGCAATCAATAAGAAACCTCCCTCAATAGGAGAAGAGAATGACCTTTGCATTCTCAGCTGATGATACTGCAGAAAGGTTTGACTTTGGTGTCAGGCTATTATTTCTCTCTATTTTCGAGCTACATAGAATTTTCCTAATACATCTATCTATAAAATTAAATGAGGTAGTTTATTATAAATGAACACAGATGTCTATAGTTCTGCTTGAATGACAGCATTTTTCTTTACCAAACATTGTTTAGAGTCATTAGAGGGTTTAGCAGGAACAATTTTAAATGTAAAGAATGACTTGACAACTTGCGAGTACAGGTGAACAGCAGTATTGCTTCTGTGTTCTGGTGAGATGGTAGAAATAACTGCTCTCTTATCTAAGCCTTTATGTACCAAATAGGTCCAAATACACATTTCCTACCCTCCATTCACCTTTAATGATGTGTGTTGCTGAGTTTAAGTCTTTGCTTCCTTAATTTCTGCCATATATGTTATTATGTACAGACTAGAAATAAGCCAGAACAAATGGTTTACATTTCATATTTCATACCTCTCTGATTCATGTTGCAGGTAATTTGGGATAAACTGGGAATACCTCATGAAGCATTTATTCCCAGGCTGGTCTGCTTTAAAAAATTTTTGCAATTGCCAAACAATAATGGCTATTTTTATTGTCTGTACCCAAGTTTTATGGACCTTCGCAGGTTTACACAAGTGACTATATATTGTGGCTGTTTATATGCTGCCCATACAGTTTCCGGCACTGCTTATCTGCCAAGATTTCATAGAAAACATGAAAAGGAGAGCAAGTCCTCAGCTTGCATAGAGTAGATGATGGTTTGATAAAGCAGGACCTAACAAACCAGTGTATTAGGAAATAATCCTGGGAGAGGAGACACTCTCTATAACACTCAGATACTCAGATTACATAAATATAAATTTATGTTGTTGACATTAGTAAAAATGTTGATGAAACTCAGGCACACTAGTTTTCTTCAGGCAGTGATTGCCTCTTAGCAGCCAATGTTATGTATAACAATGTAAGGGCTACCTTTACAGTTGACCCCCAGGTTTCTGGTAGGCAGCAGCTGAAAGATTGCTGTTGTTTAGCAGAATATTAGCTACTATTCCCCAGCTTTGGGGTGCAGAAATGGCTGGAATAACATGACAGCTGAGGCCTTCTGCAGGCTTTCTGTGGCACTGCTCAATTTCACACGTAGACCATTTAACTATTTTCTTTCAATTTATTTCTTAATCATTTTAATTATGCTTCATTACATTCCCAAAATTGCCAAATGCAAATGCCTTTTCGTGGGGTCATTCATTTTAATAAGCTAAGCATTGCACACACTGCAGCAAAAGCTGAACACTAGACTGTTTTACATTAGTCATAAGTTTTAAGTTAAAAACTAAAAACTGTAAAGAAAATGTACAGTCTTATCAGCTGTGGCAGGTTCTTTCCAAGTAATTTAGTAACTATCTGCTCAGGTCAGTTGTATTTCTTTCTAGCTGTGCTAGCAACACTAGAGCGCTATGAACCTGAAGAAGTTCAGTTTCCTAAACAAATGACCTCCATCCTTGTGGCAGACACACCCTTGTGGCACCACAGCAGCATCACCATCCATACCAGAACTTCAGGGATTCAGGAAACCTTAAGGAGAGTCAGTACAAAAACTGCAATGTTGCCTTTAACTCATTATTTTGTGGGAAGCCACCAGCTCATTCTGAGTGTGGGAGACAATTTTAATGTCCTAAAAGTTAGGGAAACCAGCATGCTCTTATGTGAATTCTCTTGCTGATAAGAGGAGTTGGTCTCCTGTTTGCAAATTGGAGGTTAAACTACCAGAAAAGATACTCAGCCAACTAAATATGGTCAAAAGCTTTGCTTATAGATTGCTTCTAGACAAGCCAGTATCATCAAAGCAGATGGTAGTTGGCTGTAAATTCTTTATAATATTATCGTCTTGTATAATATTAAAGTGTGACTATGTCAAGACATCATAATTACCTTCACTGGCTTTATCCGTGTGCCCAGATGTAGAATTTGTAGGCAGTCAATGGAAGACTTGATGTATGGAAAGTTCTGGAGATTTGATTTCCCATCACTACCCTTTGGAGATATTCCACTAAGAAGACCAAAAGATCAGTCAATCTAGAATGACAAAACTTCATTTTTTTCTGTTTGTTTAAATTAAAGGTGGAGGCCAGTAAAAATATATAATTAGACTACAGTGTCAAGCCACTTCTTGTGGCAGCTTGCAGAAAATACTACTTGTGCATAAACCAAGTATATTTCTCCTCACAGAAATAAGGCAATCAACTGAGAAAAAAAAAAAAAAGAGTCAATAGCTGTAATTGGAATTGGTATTCATCTCACATTTAGTGAAAATAATGTAATCTAAAAGTCAGGCAATGGGTTCAAGCTGCTTGTTTTGGGTATCCCAGTAATCTGTGGAGATAAATGCCTCCAGAGTGTAGTTACCCCATTCCATGGACAAATAAGATATAATGTATTTTGTCTTTTTATTTTCAGTATTATATTAGGTGACTTCTTGTGTATGTGTTATAAATTCTGTAATAAAAAAGAAGAACACTTAATCCTACAGTACAAAATCCTCATTAATATTAAGAACTGCTAGCTTTTGTACTCTTGAGAGTCTCTTTATATGCCCCTATCTGGACTCCAAGTTGACTGGCTGTCAAGGCTGAAGTCTGCATGTCTGACAGCCTTTCTTAGTTTTTTCTCGTGGCTTTTAAGATCGCTAGACTTTGCTGAATACATAAAGAAAAGTGTAGAAGATCTATTTCTGCTACAAACCAAACTCTTACATTTATTGATAAATCTTGCCAATTTTATATATTTGCTTATGATTTGCTTCCCAGTTACTTTGTCAAACTGAAGTGTGTACAAAACATAAAGTGCATAGTAGAGGAAGCAGCTGTAAAAGCTTCAGAGCTGTGGCTCTTGACAGTGCCTCTAGAGTCTGTGAGCCAAATGTATAAAGTACCAATAAAAACCTACTATTAGGCTGAATGCTGAAACATTTTACAGATTTTAAAATAACAATTAAAATAAAAACCTCTCAACTTGAGTCATCTGAACAAGGCACAAAAAACCTCACTTTTCATTTTCTGTATGTATATAGTAGACCCTAACTTTTCCTTGCAGACCTTTCTCTAGCTTTTACTGCTGAATATTGTTCACCAGAAAAAGAAATACTTGTGACAGTGATGGTCTAGGAATTGTCATACTGAAATGACTGTTTTCTACAGAATGACTTTCTTGCAAGGCTGTGTTTGGTTAATGTGAAAAGTAGCAGCCCTTGTTTTATGTTCCATCTTTCACCATTCCTCTCAGTGAGCCATAGTCTAGGAATCTCTCCAACTGTGAGGATGACCCTGATGGATGAGCCTGAGCAGTTGTTGCAATTTTGCCTGCATCATCTATGCCATACAGCATGTAGCATTAGACCATCTTTCTTTGGAAGCTGCCACTTTACTTGACTGTTAATGGGTCTGTAGTACATGTGCAGTACAGCATCTTGTAAGTCCAAAGGACTTCACAAAGATGTTGTTGAAGACTTTGTAATTTATCTTCAAAAAAAAAAAGCCAAACCAAAAAAGGAAATATTTTCAGGCTGGCTTGAAAAACTGTTCAGGAATACAGCAATGATCTCTTCTAGTTTGGACCTGGTCATACATTCACACTGGACGAAATTCAACTAATTCTTATGTTTTGGCCATCATATATGATTGTACAGTGCGTATCAATATTAACTTTAAATTCTGAGTGATAGTTTTAGATATGATTGCAGTGTACAACTAATATTCTCCATCTGGAAAATGTCTAGGAATGTTTCTTAAAAACACGTTCTACAAACTTACCTATTATGGTTAAGTAATATGCCATTAATTTACAATGTATGCATGTTGCTTCACTGAAACAATGCCAACTTTTGCATAGCAGGTGTAGATTTAACCCACTTTAAATGTATCATGCATATAATTCAGATTTTATCCTTGGCTTCGTATACAATGAAAGAAAGTAGAAATCTGAAAATGGGATATCTACAGGGCAATTTATAACAACTTCTCTAAAACACTAATAATGAATTGGCTTTCAGATTATATAAAGTGTATTCCTTGGCTCTCAGTTATTTCTGTATTCATGATGTAAAAATTTTATAATTAAAATGTTTTATTTAGGGCTGTGGAAAATTGCAGTCACGCTGTTAAATGAACTAAATTAATGTATTTGAATTTTTTTAAAAAATTAAGTCAGTTTAGTGCTTGTGAAGTGCTTCAGAGAGCTCCAGGTGTTGTGCACAGAGAGGCTGTGGGCTTTGAACTTTCAGAGGGGCCGCCAGTCTTTCATTGGGCACTCTCACCATGACAGTTCTAGGGCCAGGGTTCACAATGCCATTTTGTGGAAGGGACAGTTATCCATTATGAACATTATGAAATGAGGTGACAATGATGTTACAAGACCTGCCAATCACCTCTCAGATTAACATCACTTTTAGTCACTATTGGTAAATGTCTCATTTGAAAAAGCAAATACAGTCTTGGAATTAAGAGGGTATTATAGCCCAATGGGCAAGACCAAGGACCTGGACTCAGAAACACAGCATACCAATCCCAGCTGTGGTCTGTGATCACTGCATCACCAGTGCTGAGGATCTAGGGAGAAATTAGATCTACAGGCTTTATTCAGGCCATTTGCTCAGAGATCATTTTCACTGTGAGCAAATGTTGAACTGAGTTGCATTTATGAATTGTTCATTTCTGATTCAATACATTTCTCAGCATAATGACATTAGGAAGACAGTTCATGCTGACATTCAGCTTCTATTTTTCAGTGTAAATCTCAAGTAAAGTGTACAAACAGCCTTGTGCTGGATGAAGTTAGTTATTTAAGAAATTTTGTATTTGTATGTCATACTGCCAGCTCTGCTTCTGAAGGAGGTTATCAAACACCTTCACCAGGGAAATTAAAGAATAAATGGCAAACAATTACCAAATAATGAGTAGCGAGTAAAAACATTGCATTTCTAAAAAGGAATAATCCCATGGGGCAGAAGTTTGTGAAATACCTGGAGTTTAAAAATATTTTTATTGATGAACCAGAGATTTCCAAAATATTAACGGATAATTTAGGAATAAAACTTTAAACACTACTGTTGAAACTACTATTTGAGACCTATTCATGAATATTATGTTTCTTCTGTGCATTAATGCAAAATCTTCATTTGCATGTAATAGCTAATAAAAATAATATGTTCACAGCACTAAAGAATGAGGTACTATGTTAATTTTCAGAGTATATGCAGCACTTATTGCTTATTTTGAATGCTTTTTATTGGTATGTATATGACATTCAAAGAAATATAATCATTGCTTTTAATTTTGTAAAGTTGCAGAAACTTGTTTTAGTGTCAGGTTTCTAATAACACTGTTTCTAATAACATTTGCATTAATGAATTAATTGAAATATTAAGTGTCTGATGCATTTAATAGTTCAAATATTTTGTAAATCAGACTTTATTAACATACTGATTAATAAAATTAATAATTGCAGATTATTCATAAATTAATGTAAACCTTTAATTTTCTTTAACTTTCCACAAGATGTACAAACTGGATTATAACTTTATGAGATACTGCAAATTTTCTTTGTCTTATCAGTTGGTGTTTTATTTTAGAGACTATTACTTTCTATTCTGTGGGGTCTTTCATATAGTTTGTTGAAGCTTTAATTTGTTGCTGTATTTGTATCTGAATTGTACTTATCCTACTACCCTATTTAATAATGAAGTAATAAGTATACAAGTAATTAAAATACAGAAATATAATGCCATATAAAGGTAGTTGGTTAAATATGCATCATTTCAGTCTAGTACTCACATGTTTACACTGGCACACTCCTCCTAGACAAAGAATGTCTCCTAAAGTTTTGTCCTGTCCCCTGACAGCACAGCCTAGACATCCCTACTTTTGCTCAGATAAAGAACATTTCACATTTCTCATTGAATTCTGATCATCTTCTGTCTCTTCCAATGCCTTTATTTTTCAGCAGCAGACAATCAGATAGCTCTGTCTGGTCATTTATAGTTTGTGTGTCCCTGTGATGCAGGTAACAGAAGATGTCCTCCTGAACATGAACTGCTGCAGTGTTGTCTTTTTTTTTATTTTGCAAGAAAATTAAAAGCATCACAAGACCTTTTGAGTCAGATGAAATATTTTTGTGTTGTTATAGTCCTGATGATTTCTACGGGAAACTTGGTTGCAGATGATTGGTAAAAATCTGATGCTTAATAAGATTAAACTTCAAAGACTAATTAGGCTCAATTGCAAATACTTTCATGGCTGATCATCATCAATTGAGGCATGTCTGGCTGACAAACATTTCCAGAGAGACTAGATTTACTAATCCCAAGTGATATTTGACAGAAAAAAAAAAAAAAAAAAGCAGTTTTGTCCACATAAGAAGGCAGATGTTTTATTGATTATTTGGGCAACTGAAATGCATGTTACTATCTCCCAAAAGTAATGATGATATATCTAGCTACAATTAAAAGAAAGATAAGAATAATAAATATTAAAAAACCACATAATAGCTGTTTTTTACAATGTAGCTTTCACAATTATAATTAGTGAGTCAAAAAGCTCTATTTTATTAGCCAGCATCTGATTATAGACACTTTAACACTGCATGATTGATTCAATTAATCCTTCAGTTTTTAATTTGTCATTACTGAAGGCAAAAAAGCAGTGTTACTTGAATAAATACATGGATTGAAAGCGGAGGATCAGTTTATACAAGGAAATACAGAGAGTGGCCTCTTGGACAGCCTGACTGACCAAGCATAACTCAGTGAGAAAACACAACACTTATCTCATATTTATGTGGAGACGTTCATCAATATCCATCCAGGTTACTCTCCATGTGTAGCTTAGCATGAGGAAGAGGAATGAAGCAATGCTTGCAAGGAAGGAGTGAGCCAGACCTGGCTGAGGTCCAAAGAAATCTTGTCCCTTTTAGTCCTTCAGTTCATGGCATTTTTCTCCTGAGAGGAGCGGAGGCTATCCTTGCTTAGTTCATCTCAAAGTTATAATTGTCATCTTCTTGAGTGTGGACACATACTCCATTCTGCCAAGCAAATACTAAACCAGATGTAAGCCTAACAGAAACAAGGAACACTGCATTGGCACAGTACATCTCTGTCCCTAAGACTAATGTTGTTGGTATGGTCCTCCTGGTCATGCTGTGAAGTGCTTCTTTTTGGCTCTAAGTGTGCTTCACTGAGTGAAACAGAGCAACACTTGGTAGCATGTGGGACCCATTTGAAACTATGAGCTGCTGCCTCTATGGATGCAGAAGAGCCCTGACAAGGCAGCAGCTCCCAGCTTTTGATTAATTTTTGGGCTCTGAGGAAGATGCTACCTCGTGCTATAGCTAATTACTGATAAGCAGCTGATAAATCATAGAATGGTTTGGGTTGGAAAGGACCTCAAAGATCATCTAGTTCCAACACCCCTGCCATGGCAGGGACACCTACCACTAGACCAAAATCTTTATTTGTATCCATGTAAAGTAGAAAAAGCTAAGTACTACTAATAAAGTGGACAGGGCATCCAGAAAGGAGCATATTTCCTTTAAGGAAAAAAAAAAAAACAAACCAACAACAAAAGAATAACTTACTATTCAGAGGAAAAAGTAGATGTATAGCAGTACCAAACCAGAACCTCACCCCAGGCATGAGGCTGCTTAACACATTTGCTCTATGGTATTGTCTTTGACTGGTTTCCCTAGTGCAAGGTATTGGGAATGGCAGAGTGAAACCTTTTTCACAGGTGACCTCTATGAATCACCCTGAAGGCAGCATCTCATCTGGAATAAAATTGAGACTGGGATGTAGTTTTAAATGAATTTAGAACTGGTTAGATTAAGAGCCCTGAAGTTAGAGTATGCTGGTTTTCCTCAGAACAGGTAACGTGGGGACGGCAGCTTTTACAGCTTTTCTGTAAAATTTAGGTCAGCAGCAATAAAACAGGTTCTGTTAAATAGCTAATAAATATATCTGAAGGCCACTTTTGGGCCTTAGTGTAAAATGTAGTGTTAAAATAGAAAGACTATATTTAAGAAAGAAAGGAAAAAAAAATTCCACAGTGAAATCCTTTGTGTAGTGGTGTACATTTGCTTGTGGATAAAGGAAGAGACAAATTCATATATGCTTGCAGACTCCTTTGACAGAAGATAGAAAGAGTAGAAAGTTGCTTATCTAAACTGCTTGCAACAAGCCTTGGGCAGAAAAATCTAGGAACTTCAGATCCCAAACGATTTGTTTCCGTTATGCCACCCAAGTAGGAACTTCCTTCACATACTGAATAACACCCTTTTATAGCTTCTTACAAGCTCACTGTTGGCTGAAGACCTGATCATAAATACTAGTTTGGATCTTACTCTATCCAGCAGAGGGCACTGATATGCACATACAGCATTAAATGTATATTAAAGTGCTTTTTGCCAAATGCTTCTTCCAAAATACGGATTAGAAGTCTAACTGCAGTATTACTGTTCATATAATAACACAAATTTAGTATTATGAAAGTTATTTCTAGGCTCATTGTCACTCATATTATTACTTTCTCTTACTGGCTATATATACTGAATATATTGAAGAAAATTGTATTAGCACAGTACTGTTGTTTTGTCTCTTTTGCCACCTAAAATGCATACACTAAGGTTTTTCATCAACATAGTTTTGAAGGAGAATCATTTAAGCATAACTAATCAAACAGAGTGTCTTGCTGAAATCAATACTGAAGAACTGATGATGGCAAGTGGTATCCTGTATGTTGTTTCCAGATAAGCTTATAGGAACTTTCTGCAGTTCCTGTTGTGGAAATCCATGGCAGGGAAGTGAAAATTATTAGCAGCTGAGGATGGTTACTGTGAACATACTAACTATATTTCTGACTTTATGAAAACATGTGAATAGGTCAAGAGCATCACTTTCTCCACCCAAATAAATGAATATATGAATTATCAGGAATAAAATAGAATTAAACAAGATCTACAACTCTCATTAAACACCTCCTGCCTAGTTCACAATATGACATAAAGGTGCAATGTGTTTTGGTTGTTTCTAGTCTACACGGGTTAAGACTGGCTTGGGCAAGCACAGAAGGTGAGATTTCTTTTTGGAAGGCTAAGAGTAACTGGTCTTTCATAAACTTTCTGCTTTGAGGGGTTGAATGCAGTTTCTGAGCTAACTGATCACATTGTAATTAACAACAGGTATGCAACCTCAAATGTAGGAGAAAACAATTCATTAACTCATTTTTCATGAAAAGAAGGGAAACAAAATGCCTATTGTTATGAATGTCAGTACAGGTAGAAACCAGACTGCATCTCAGTAATAAAACACTGCAAATCACTGGACTCAGTTTTGTTTTCATCAAAGTCAATGGCAGCATGTGATGAAGGTAGGAGTGGGCTGTAAGAAAGTAGAAATTTTCTCTGCTGAGGCTGAATTGAAGTTAGCTCAATCAGTATTTGAATGAATGGGGAATTACAGTTTTCACAGGCACTTTGTGTTTGCTGATCATTAAATGGCCTCACAAGGAATTACATGGGCAGAATATATCAAGAGCTGTAATGATCAGTGTTTTCTCTCATTGCTATAAATGACGTTACCTGCCTTGCCAAACAACTATTTCTAAAAGCTGTGTTGGCTATTATAGCAAATGGTCTCAAGCAACCACAGAATGGCTGGCTAGGCCAGCTAGAACTAGATACTTAGTTCTGCTGTTCTCTGCAGTTCCAGAAAAACCTGGTAGAGATCACAGCTGTTCTCAGAACTGAAACCTCCTTTCCATCTGGTCCTCTTTTATTGACTTTCATACTTTCTTCATATTTTAAATTGAAGCATCATCCACAGAAACCTGAACCGTTTCAGCCTGACTGTTAACTAAGCTCCTAAAAATCTTCTTGGTAGCTCACTACATTCTCTGCTTTTGACTAATGTGATTTAAGAACAATTGACTTGACAACTGACTTGATATGCTTCGAGTCTCTGTATGCGGAGAAAGCTTTTGACACAGTGGTGTGGAAATAATTTGCTGATCTAAAAAGGTTTATGTTGTCTGTTCTGTTCTATGTTCTTTTCTGGGAGAACAATGACTGTTTGATATTTGTTCCAACCTGAGTGATAATTTTAAGTATTCAAGGTCACTTTCCTGGGTTATAGTTAATTCAAGATTACTTATGATTTTGTATCATTATAAAAGATGAATTTATACTGGCTTTGTTTCAAAATAGACACAATTATCCAGATCTTTTGTTCTTAGGAATAATTGGAGAAGACGTTCATCATTCTGACTTAAAGCTATGTAGCTCTTTTTCCTGATAGCAGAAAACATTAGAAAAAATGGACCTGGAAAGTCTTAATGAAGAAACTGTCTGTTATTTATACTCTCTGTACTTAAGTTGGATTTAGTTATTCATTACAGTGAGAGAAGAAGGAATGTGAAGAATGACATTCTTATTAATGCTATATGTTAGTATCAATAATGGAGGTTTTTTAAATTCATCTGTAGTATCTGCTTTTCTGTGCTTACATTTAGAATAAAAAAGTTCAATATTTGTTTGGTATTGAACTGTGAATTTTACTCTCAGTGAATCACTACCACTTCAGATGCTTTAAAGTTACCTATAACCACACTTTTTTCAGACCAAGGGTCTGACTTTTCCACTCACTAGGTTTGTGAAGGCTGAACACAATAAAACAAAATTCCTAACCCCCATCCCTACAGTTACAGATGTTATCCCCACTCTGAAGGATGTATTAATTAGACCATTGCTGTATTGTTTTTAATAGAGTTAAATTTAAATCTCCTCCTACCCATAAAATAGCTCTTAGGATTCAGTATTGCAATTCATTATCTATTTTTTTATTTGCTGTTAAACAATAAACTGTGTAGGAAGGGACTCAGAGTTGATGATCAGAGAGAAAAGCGGTATTTTGTTCCCCGAACAACCTGTCCAAATAGAAATCCTTTCTGCAGCAACATAGTTGTGCTGTCTCTTACTCACAAAATGTAAAACATCCTAACCCCACTTCAGTGTCATTAAATGCTGCCCATTGTCCTCAAGTGAAAAGCCATTAGGGAGGCTGGGGGACCTTTTAATGATCAGTTCAAGGAGAAGATGCCTTCATATCAGAAAAGGTATAAGGTAGAAAAAAAAAGTTTATATGCATGAGTGGAATATTATGGCTCATTACAAGCATGAATGGCTGATAAGATACCTATGGGAATTCAGGAGGGAACATGTTGGCCTGTATCAACTTTGTAGAATATGCTTTCCAACAACTGACAGACTTTAAGGTAGGCTGAGTTAAACATATTGGCTTGAAGAGATACGTATAAAAGTTTAGGGAACATAAATGCAAGTCTTCACCATGCTTTGAGCCTACTGTGTAACAGGCTACCATTTTAATCTCATAGAAGCAATACTAACATTAATATATTCAGATCTAGGATCATCAAAGGCCTCTTGGATGTAGTGGAGCTGTAAGAACTGCACCGAACTGAACAATTAAAATATGCTGTTGTTACCAAATTTCTTGAATACTTTCAGTATTTGGTATTTTATGTATTACAGGTATTTGTGACTCTGGCATTAGCTGAACCTGTGACTCTTCAAGAAGATTATTAATTTGCCCAAGCTACCTGAAGGCAGCTTTCATCTTTCTCTAGAGGGTTAAGAGTGTCAGATAGCTCTATGGCAGGCAACACTAGGAGAAACCTGGAAGAAAACATATAGATTGACACAGAACATAAAACATAAAGAAAAAGTGTAAAAATAGCAATGAGAGATCTTCAGCAGATCACATTTATGAAACAAAAGTTAAAATTATACATAAAACTGCTCTATACTGTCTCACTTTGTAGACTTAATGTTCTCTGTACATTAAAATATCAACAAGTGTTCTTTTTCCTTCATTAGCAACAATATGATTTAAATAACCAAGTAGATTTTCTCTATGTGTAAACTGAGCAGTTTAGCAGCTGGTACAGTCTTGTTCTTGTTAAGAGAGATAGCCTAATATAACAGATCTGATTTGTGCAGCACAATGAAGTTTTGAACTCAGTTTATTGTTTGCTCCCGAATGAATTCTCCTCTGTTAGACAATATATCATAGTGCCTGCAATTTGCTGACATGCCTGCTCAAGACATATTTTCAGTTAGAGAAAAAGCAGAGCACTGTCTGTGAGATGTGGTGACCCTTACTGCAAACTTTTCCAGGCATGGTAGATCATATAGCAAATTTTATGCTTTACAAATTTTAAGGAAATGTTTATCATTCATCTTGGACTGTAAAACTCGTATGTTATGAAAGCTTTAATGGCATTTTGGAATCGAACCCATGGATAAAAGCTGTACCAAGAGGTTGAGAAAAGTCAAGGGGTTTGTTTTTCACTGGATCCTAAAAATGCTAAATATCTTGCACTTCTACTGAGGAATGCATATTTTTGAGCTGTCTTTAAGTTCTCAGAAAGATAGACTGTGAATATTCAGTCTTTTTTGATCTTAACATTTCTTCTTACAGCCATTATGCCCAGATCCTCAGTCTACATATCTGAGAGTATGCTGAGTAATCCAACTAGAGCTGAAATTGACTGAAAACCTGCATGAGATAATAACTTGTCTCCACCTATCTCTTGTTAAAACACAATGTTTTCTTAATGTAATAGTCACATAGAATCATCAAGTGGTTTGGGTTGGAAGTGACCTTTAGAAATCATCTGGCCCACCTCCTCCGCCATGGACAGGGACATCTTTCCCTAGATCAGGTTGCTTGGAGCCCTGTCCAACCTGACCTTGAACACTTCCAATGATGGGGAATCCAAAACTTCTCTGGGCAACCTGTTCCAGTGTCTCACCATTCTCATTGTAAAACATTTCTTACTTGTATCCAGTCTAAATCTACCCTATACATGAAACACTACATATTTCATACAGCTGCTTGGAGGTCTCACTGCTCTTCAGTATTAGTGGTAATAATATGGCAACTTTTGTACATAAAGCCTCTTTCATCCACCGGTCTAAGGAGGGGTAGGGAGTTCTCTTTTCCTCCTTTTTTTTTTTACTAACAGGGAAAAAAGCCTTCTGACTTCTGTGGTTTAAGACACTGAAACTTGCAGATATATTCCTTTTTAATAATCTAAATTTTAGCCTTGCATTATATGACTTGCTGATCAGATTTTTATGATAACATATGAAGCAATTCACATCAGTTTTGTATGTTGCTGCACCCTTTCCCAGCTGTCAGTAATTAAATGTAATGCCAATACAAATGCATATATATTCATTAATGCTTCTTTTATTTACATTTTCTGTTTTTCTTTATCTCTGAGCACACAGTGACCAAAAGCCTCCTTCTGTGGTGCATACTGAGGCCGGATGAGTGAACAAACCCCTCTGAGAAGTGATATGCCTCTAAAAGTACATCATCTTCATTTAACAAAATTTATTGTACTGTACATTTGCCCACAGCACTTTCAATATGGTTCTGCTTGATGAGTGTGCATTCATTATCTTATCATAAGTGTAGGTTCATGGATTTGAACCAGACAGAGCTGGTTTGTGAATTCATTGAAGCGATATATTCATGGAGGGAAAATGCTGCATAGTAAAAAGAAACTGGTTGCAGCAATTATAACATTCTGGGAAGAAGAAGAAAAGTGCCCCCATAGTAGCAAACAGAAGGAAAATGGGCTGCCTTAGGCTTTGATCAGCTTTGAGGAAGAGCTACTCCACAAACCAGATATATTGCAAAACCATAGAATAAACAAAGTCTATGATATAGTAAATCTAAGCATGTTTTATTTCAGTTTTAGTGGCATAAATGTATTTAAGATAAAATCTACTGTTTTGTAAAAATGCAGTAAATAGGAGGTAGCAATTAATGATGCTGGGCAATGCAGAAGAGGGAATGGATGGCTAGTCCATGCCAACTGACCCCTAACAAAGCTGGGAGCATAAACATGATTAGCTATGTAACTGGTTTTTTAGTGTAAAGTACCTAAGTGTCCCACATTTGGTACACAGTATATACTTAAATATTTGGCTTGATGTAACAGCTGACTATAGCAGAAATCATGGAGACCAGAAAAGGGGTCTGAGAAGTGATCTGAGAAGCAGGCTGGCACTATCATATAAAATTCAATCCTGAGTCATTTAAGCAGCATGCATCATTATTACATCCTGAGTGGTATGGACTCCAGCCTCTGCCTGCAGGACAGGTAATTGGCTAGGGGCCGGTGCTTGGTCCTTTTACCCTTCAACCCTGTCTGCCACCTTGTGGGAGTCATCTGTCTGCAATGGCACTTTGATGCCTTCTGGCATGAAAACTGTTCAGACATGCTCTGTTTTCAGGCTGCACATTTAACAGAGCCACTGCTGCTCCGGTCCCATGTGCCCTTCACATTACCCGCCTTTCTCCATTGCTCTGGGTTTTTCACCAAAGTGTCATTAGCTGCCCTGTCGTCAATCTCTAAAACACAAAAAAATTCCACTATGCAGACTTTATAACATGGCAAAATTCTGAGACTTACTGAACCTCTTCCAGTGCACAGTGTCAGCAGATATAGAACAATGTATTAATTAATACAGTGCCTATTCTATGCAATACATTATGAGTTATGGTTCTGTTGTGAAAACGGGGGAATAAATCTGGTCTTGTGAGGCCAGCACCGAATATGCGACAGACACAAATTGGGGAACAAATAATAACCGTTTATTTACAGCAACATTTGCAGGTTCTTTTGATTGCCTGTGATAAATTAAGAGCTACAGGTACACTAAGTATTGTATAGCTAATATTATAACAACAACACACTAAAACCATGCACACACGCACACTAACAACAACAACTTGCTGATGTAAGCCCAGGCTCTAGCTGAAAGACAAGTCCGTCGAAACAGAAACACAGTGGAGCACAAGATAGGACAGTCATGACGAAAAGATAAAGGGAAAACAAAAACAAGAATACACTCAGGGAAGCACAGAAATGTACCTGAGGAGAAAAGTGAAATACACCTGGGGAGGAAAAGTATGTCACTCAGCGTAAGCGGAGTGTGCTGGTTTAGTAAAGTGGCAGCGGGAGGTCTGGAGCATGGCTGGCGCCGCTGCTCCACACCTCCTCCCCACTGCCTCAGCCATGGACAGGGAAAGAAAAAAAAAGGTTTTAAAATGCCCTTTTGAGTTGAGATAAGGAAGGTTTAATATACAAACACGTAAGAAACTGCTGCAGCAATAATATTAAGAAAGAAGTAATACACGGAAAAAGGCAATACTGGAGATAAAGAGACGAACGGAATACACACGTGTGCGCTCTGAAAATGGTGAAGCTGAACTAGCCTCCAGGGCAGGACATCATCATAGTATTGACTAGCTGCACCAAATTAACCCTGTCCTGTCCAAACCAGGACACCGAGGTAAATAAACTTATCCACAAGGTGTCCTGAATGGGGGGGATGGAGAGGGCGAATTCGTCAATTCATCCAGTTGTCAGTATGGTTCCGAGTCCTGTCCCAAATTTTGGGCCGAGATTGGGGTGATATTTATACTCAAATTTTCACATAACATCACCAGGGTATATGAGCAGGTGGGGATGACTCTAGAAAATCTTATTGATTATGTTAATGTCACAAAGTCTGTTAATTCACACCTGCATGGTGGAGGTAATAGCTCATTCCTCTGGGGCAGAAAAATGGGGCCTGGGACCACAGGGCCTCCACCTTGTCTCATACTCCTCCAGGTATCCAGATAACACCAGTTATCGATCTAGTGAGGGCTGCCACTTCGCCCAGCGCTTGCCAATGCTGAGTTTCATGCTTCCAGGCATGCAGATACATGGTGTACGCTACTTGGACTTTTGTGACTAACTTTGCTCTCTCTACAGCTTCATATCCCTGTTACTCATTTACACTTGCTTTCCATGAACATTCAAAAATTTGAGCCATCTTCACAGGGAGACTTGTAAAAGGTGAACATTCAGTATGAAAGTTTGAGCTTTATGAACCACAAAAAGAAAAACAACATCACTTATACATGATCTTAGTTATTGAATTAAGTATCCAGTCAGGATGTAGGAATAATAGAATTTGATTTGCATAGTTGCATGTCAGGTTGTTTAGCAAAAAAAACCAAACAAGAAACTGGTGTTATTCACAGATCGCTGTAAGATAATGAATTTATTGTTGAACAAGAGTTATTCACTGAAGAAATTAAAAAATAATTCTGAACAGCAAATGCATTTAAAAAGTTCTGGAGTTCTTAATGTTCATCACTTAGTTATCAGAAAGAGCTGCACAAAGAAACCCATATGGATTTGAGAACTGTATAATGAAAAATATACACACATCTCATAGTTTCTCCTACCCAAATATATTAAATTCCCAATTTTCTTCCAAAGGCTCTGGATATTGTAAAGTAAGAGCATTGCGTCCTGTATGTGTTTATGATTAATACCCTTGCTAACATAAATAAAAAACAAATGTAACTAATTCAAGATCATCAAAAAGACAAGGAACTGTTTCTTCTTTTTTTAAAAAACATCCTATTTCCCAGATTCCAAAAGTGACATTCCTGACCTGTCTGAATCATAGTACCAGTACTCAAATCAATGTTTCTGCGTTTCTGCTGACAGTTCCTGGTCTCTTGTCCCAGCATTTCTCCCAACATATAGAAAAGCGAGTTGAGGACTAAGACAACTGTATCTTACAAGACACTGTCTTGCTGAGGATGAAGAAATTGCTGTAGTAAGCTGAACTGAATAAAAATTGGCTGTTCTGTTGAGATTTTGATTTATGTGTCTGAGCTAGCTATTCTCATCTTTAATTTTATATTGAAAAGTGCTGGATTTTACACAGACAAATCTAGGATGTCTGAGTGCTATTTTTAGTCTATATAAATCTCTTGCACGTTCATTGTCCTATATATAATTTAAGTGAGATGGCATGTTAGCAGTCCATTATTTAGCTATGTAGCATTACATTGCTTTTACATGAGGGCAATTTTTATTTTATTCTGCTTTAGTTTCTCTAAGGACAGGCATAATTATTTTTTTTGTTAGTCAAGGACTCTTTTTTCTGCATACTTCAAATACGTGGTCTAATAGACTCTCAAACATCACCTGGACTTCATCCAAATTCTAAATGCTAACAGTGTTTTTCTATTTCTTCCATACATAGGCTTAAGCACTGCCCTTAGGCTGCTATTATGCTAGAAAGGTAGCTATAAGGTGAAGTGTCAAAGGTGAGTAAACAGCTTCATAACACTTTTCTCTTTGATTTTGCCAGTATTTCAAGAAAATGCAGCAGTCCACACATTTTACTTGCCATGTTAAAATGTGATTTCATTGCTTAGTCATCTTCTGTGCAGACCTAGCATGTGAGAAGTGCCCCAGACACAAGTTGTAATATGCATCAAACTATGTGCAGTCAGTATGTCTGGGTCAGTACCCTCTTTCCTGCAGGTCAAAATACAGCTTTGAAAGATTAGTCTATAGATCTACCTTCCTTTTTTTAAACACAGCTTCACTGTGAAAAATATTCCATTCTGGTTGTATAGTTAGAAACCAGCTTCACAAGAAAAAACAAAAGTACACCCAAAACTTGCTGCTAACAACGATCATGATGAACTAAACAACTGTTAGATCAGATCTCTTACAGTTCTAATGTACTACAGCTAATTTATCAGTTAACCCTATGCAGCAAATAATTCTTCTAAGTGCTGGTTTCCTGATTTAGAAATAGAAGCAGCAAGATACCTACAGCTTTAATGACTTTCTGTGGGATTCAAGTGAATGAACTAACTTTCATTCTATAATTCAGTCCAACAAAGGAAACGAGTAAGTATTTGGTAAAGGACATGTACTGTGTTATGAAGCTGTATCATATAGCAGTCTCATGAGACGAGTTCTCAGTCTCCAGAAAAAAAAAGTAAGCAGAAGCATTAGCTATAGTTAGAAGTAAAAACCTTATGATTAATTGTGATTAACACACATAAATATTATATGAAGAAACACTATAACTGAGATCAACAAGAATAATGAATAGATAATGTTTTACTGAAGTTTACTTTTTCATGGATCATTTGTCTATTTAACGCCTGACATGAAAATCACTCCTAAAACCATTGTGATAATATGTCTAAAACTCATCAGATAAGTAATTGTGTCCCTAAAAATGTACTGCAGTGGTATACAAAGTTTTTTAAGGACTTTGAGTAAATTATAGTTTTAAACCCAAGATCTTTTAAAAGCTACCTTGCTTTTGACTGTTTAATGTGATTATTTGAGTTATAACTCTGGCTTGAATTGCTGACAAACTAAGAGTAAGTATGATAGAATCTGCCACATTAATAAGTAAAAACCTGGAAGAAATTAACTTGGCATTTGAAGAAGGGGAGAAAATGTCAATAAATAATTATTTCTATTAAATATTGCTTGTAAGAAGCTTATTGTCCCTAACCAGGTCTGGGAAGCTTGTCTACAGGTTATATTTTTTCAGGGACATTCCTTGGTCTGAACCATTTTACTGCAAGTCACCCTCAGTCTTTTATGTCTATATATGTATCTAGGAAAACTGGGAAAGGAGATTCCTAAGGTGCCTGCACTAACTGGCCTACTTATTCATTCCATTTCTTCTTGGCAAAACACTACCTTAAGAAACTACAAACTCCTTAAACACTGCTCATTCACTATGTATTTGATACAAAATGGATATCTTGGACCAAAGCCCAAGGCCAGTTACAGCTGCCTCTGCAAAATGAAGTACTCTTAAATCCTGTTCACTTAAATAGTAAAGCATTCTTTATGCAGAGGGATCCTGTGTGCTAAAGCTCCACTTAGCCTCTCTGGCATCAGGCTTCACCCAACACCCCCACATCTCCCTGGTGCAAAGGGTGGCTACAGGGAGCCTGCACAGCCTCTGCCACCAGCTGATCTGAAGGGCCTTTCCTTTTGTTATTGAGCTTTAAGTTTTGCTAAAGAGTGAGTGATTTTAGCTAGGGACCACACAAATGTCTTTCTAAATATCAGGGTCTGATTTTACTGTCTGAGGTTGTTCGTGCTGATATAAACTCTAGGTAAGTCCAGTGCTGTACATCCACGCTGGTGACACTGACATATCACAAGGAGAGCTAGGAAAGGATAGATTTAGGCTGGATATTAGAAAAAAATTCTTTAACATGAGGGTCATAGATCACTGGAATGGGCTGCCCAGAGAGGTGGTGGAGGCCCCATCCCGTGAGTCATTCAAGGTCAGGCTTGATGGGGCTCTGAGCAACCTGACCTAGTTAGAGATGTCCCTACTCAAGTAGGGAGGTTGGACCAGATGGCCTCTAGAGGTCCCTTCCAGTCTAGAACATTCCATGATTCTATGATTCTATGTAAAGTCTTTATCCAGAGTCTGATATAACTTCTAAAAGCATGCTTTAGAGAATGTAGGTTGAGCAACATAGGATCTCTCTCAAGCATTATGGAGAGATCATGCAACTGCAGAGCAATATATTTTGACCTTCAGATGCTACTTTGTTCACATACTTCAACCATGGTTGTTTCAAATAGTCTTGGGATTTGCTTCTGAACTGAAAACTGATTTCAGCACTTTCTATGTATTTTCATCAATATGATGTGGAATAACACTATGTGGTCCTACATCATCTAATAGCTGATAGCCTTCCTTGTTTAGCTGGAAACAGCAATGGATCAGGGCACTGTTTCCTAACCGTGATACACAAATATGATGGCTCAGCAATTAGTATTTTAAAGCCCTTTCTCTATATATTTAGGAAAAAAAAAAAACCCACTGGAAAAAACCCCCAACAACAACAACAAAAAAGCAACCAACGAAACAAACAAAAAGAAAAAACCCCACGAAAACCCAGAAAACAAACCACCAAACCAGATATCTTACCCAGTTATCTAACTTTACAGGGTTTATATTCTATTATATATCTTTAATTTGAGTGAAAAAAGAGGCAATCTAAACAATGTATCATTTTGAAAATCACCATTTTCCCATCATTGTTTCATGAAAAGTCATGTAAGCTGTATGTAGAGTGAAAACATCACTGTAGAAATTAAAGAATAATAATTAAATGACTGGAATATTATGACTAATTGTATGTATTTGGAAATAAATAAAAAAAGAAGATAGACTTCCTAGAAGATTTTTAAATTAGTCTACAGGATACCACTGTCTTCTATTCCCATGCTGATACTGTGACATCAGTGCACAGAATCACACACACAAAAAAAGCATTTATCATTCTCTACAGTGAGTTAGCATAGTCTGCTACCTTCTAGAGGAAAATTTCATCATTAAATATCATGGTCCTTATGAAAAATATATAAGCATATGCAGTTTAAGTTTTCTTTGCTCTGGATAAACCTCTGCATTAAAATTGAACCTCTGCAGCATCAATTTGCCTTTTTATCTGCTTGTCTATGCTGGTTACATGAAAATCTGTTCATACTTTCTTATGGGTAGACTTGAGTTGTCAGCGGTTAATACTGTGCCCTTTTTTTGGATTTTCTCTTATAATGGGGCAAGGAGTGAAATTGTGGATCAGTCTGAGCCAATGGGAGTTTTATCAATGACACCAGTGGAGCAAGCACACTGTTGTGTGATTTTTGGGCCTAAGGCAGAGCAAATTCTTGCTTCTGCCTAAAAACATCCAACTCTTGGCCTTAGCAGTGTGCAGGGTGTGAATCTACTGCAAATGACTGACTAGTTCCCTAAGGGAGAAGGAGAAGAGTTCTTAATGTTTATCCTCCAGCTTCACAGGCAAGGAGCTCATGACACTCAGCTAGACCCTGAAAGAAGACATCTGAAATTATAGACCTGTTCTGGTGGGGCACAAAAAGGCCAAGATATTAGGAAGAGTGATTAGTTAAGAATGACTCATGCTGCACAGCTTCTCTCCTTTCTCCAGGCAGGACCAGTCTGGGGAATTCCTGCAATATTTGATATAGCATCCTTGCTTTAAGAAGATGGAAGGAGAAAAAACATTATTTTGCTTTATTGCACTGTGAGGATTTGATTCTTGGGCTACTGTGCCCCTATTGATGTCTTAATGGGGCTTAGGAAATAATAATTCTGGCCTAGAAAATAATAACTCTACTATAAAGACCTGCTTATTCTCTTCTATTCTCTTTTAAATACTTGTAAGGCAACAATCCAGATAATTCATCACTGCATCAAGAAAATCAGAGTTTAATACCAGGAAGGAAAATAAAAATGCTTTTGCTCAGGGCAATTGAAGTACTGCATACAGCTGATTGGAAAACCATCTACCACATTAAAAGAAGTGACTTACAAAAATTCATGTATTTAACAACTTTTAGAAGGACTAGATCTTTCTAGCAGGACACAATGTTAAACTAAGAATTTTATGACTTTTTTTCAGTTTATTAATATTATGTAGATCTTATCTTGCCCTAAACACTCCAATATCTACCCAGAAATCTTTGGACTATATTTATATTGGAGAGCTGAAGTGCAGTGATGCTTAGGCTATTTTTCTCCCCCTGCACAAACTACATGATCTGCATCTTATACATCTTGTGTTTGGTGCAGTGTGCTGCACAGTGATTGTATATACATGAAGAATTTACCACTTCAGTTGTCTTTGCTTACCATGTTTACTTGATTTTTTTCACTTCAGATTTCAAGCATAAAACTAGGATAAGGACCCTGAAAATAAAAAAAAATCCTGATAACAACCTTTATGCTTCACTATTGATTTTCATATAAGATGTATGTAGTACTGGTTATACTACATGTAACAAGGTCAGGTCTATATAAGAAACATGAAGCTGTGTTCTTTCTGTTTCAGATATTACTGATATTAATAATTATTCAGTCATCAACAACTGTGTGACAATTCTGTTGATGATGCATGAGATTCTGGAATTGTCTTCATCCTTGCACTGCTACAATTGCCACAATGGCAAATGTGCTATCACCAGGAAACCAGCCTTATACGGTTTTGAGGAATTTTCAGTAAGTGAAATTCTCTAAAGAAATTCAATGTTTGTAGCCACAGTCTCACACATATTAACAGCTTTTAAAATATGCTGTCAGAGTTCATGTAGCAGCAGTGAACATTTCCTTTTTTGTCATTCTTTCTGGGCAGGTTTTGGTTATAGATTGTGGTCTGCTTGTTTAGCATTCCTTCCATTTGCTATGCTCTCTATTACTCTATTTCTAGCTTTCTCAGTACTACTTTGGAATTATGAAGGCATGTCATAGCTGGCAAGTGTGAATGTTTCGCCTTGCTGCTGCTGTGCTGTTTTGGGAGGAGAGCTATGCAATTATGACAAGTTGCTTGTTATTAACCTTTGATTGCTGAATGTTGTTTGCTGAGATGCAAAAGGCAAGAACATAAAGGCAATTTTCATTCTCTCATCCTTACTGACTTCACACACTCTTTTCTTACCCGTCTGTTGTGGAATAAGCTCCCATTTTCAGTTCATTCTCTTACATCAATGTGCTCTTTCAAATCTCTTCCAAAAGCTCATTTATTCTCAACAACTCATTAACCATCTCTTCTTTCCTGTTATTATTTCTGTTTCACCTGTCCTTTCATAAACCTTGTTTGTACTCCTTACTTCTTTCATTGTGCTTATTTTTGTAGCTCATTTTATGGTACTATTTAAAAGTAAGCTTAGAGTGCCTTAGCCAGAGGTGCTAGGCAAAATCAACAGTCAGAATACTAAAATGAAGTTGTATCTACAATGTAGGGCTCGAATGCTCTGCATTAATTAAAAGCAGACATACAGTTCTTTGTTAACACATAAGGGCCCCATCCTTTAAGTTACAGAAACGTTAGAAGTCATTCAATTCAATTCTGTAAGCATTAGATCAGGCCAGGCTGAGAAGGCAAGGTACAAGGATGAATATAATGGAAGAAAGATAAAATAGGTCCAATGAAATATATGGGAGATGCACATTTATAATCTCTGTTAAAATATCCATTTTAATAAACATGCAAAAAACCACAAAGTATTTCATAATGCGGGGTATATATGCAGTATTTTCTCTCTGATTAAAACTAAATCTAGGGTGTGAAATAAAAGTTATTAAACCCAGGGGAACAACAATCAGGAAATGAATCCTTCCATTTTGTGTAGCATTCCTAGCTTACCAGTCAAAATAATGTACTATGAATTGAACCTTTTACTTCTTTTTACAAAGATGAATACATTAAAATATCAAATGCCTATTTTTTTCTGTTATCCTTTTGAAACATGTATTTTCAAGTTCATTAATGTATGATCACTTGCCTTTTGTTAATTCCATATTCTCTTAAAAGCAATAACTGAACCAGAATATACATTTCTTCTGAAGTTTCTTTGAAACAAATAAACAAAAAAACATACCAAAATAGATAAAATTTAGGAACTAAATTCAGCTACACAGAGCGATTTTAAATAGAATTTTAGATAATTTCTGGTGCCCTTCTCAGTTTTTTCTAGCCTTTTAGAAATATCTTCCAAAAGAACATTCAGGCCACATATTTTTATATACAAGGTACAAAATATTTTTTTAATAAATTTTACACTTACCATGACAGTGCAAGGGAATACTATTTTCTTTTTTTCAAAGGCAAAAAACAAAAATCGTCCTAAAATTCAAATGGGTCAAGTATTTGTGATGTTTCATCTTTAGAACTGTGGAAATTTCATATGTACCATTGTAAAAAGAAAAAAAATAATCCATTTGCGTTCTAAGAAAAGTACCATTTTTCCTTTACTTTCACATGACATTAATAAAGTGTAAGCTTAGTAAAATGCACATTTGAACTGTATGACTTAGATCCAATTAAGCCTTTCAGTTAAAGGACTATTGAGTTAAGTGTGCTCCTGTAAATCTAGAACAAATAAAAGTTAAGAATGTACCTACCTTTTCCAATAGTAGTCTTGGAAATAGTAAGTTTAATTTTCCTTGGTTGTGCTTATAACATTGTTCCATTTTGTCCATGAAAAATAAACACCTACCATGGCTATCTATTTAGATCATTTTTATATTTTTTACCTCAGCAGAAGCTCTTGCTTGTAACACAAGTTCAGGTTCAATATAGTTGATGACTTGCAGTAAGTGCAAAATATACTTTATGTGAGTGTTCAGCTGTGAGAAGTGGGTTTCTATAAAGTATAACAGTAAACTGAAATAATTACTGATGACAGAAGAAGAGCAAAAAAAGACAAAACATTTGAAATAAGTTCAGACAAAAAGGGCTACAGATATTACTAACATTGTGAGATTTTGTCTAATAAATAAAGGAATGTTGGCCTGAAAATCAATCAACCAAAACTGGTGTGTTGTAACCAATTTTGGTTCATTGATTTGGGCTTGTAGAACCCCCAAAGGGAAAAAGGTCTATTTTACCAAAAGCAAAAAAGGGAATTCTAGTAATCACAGCAGCTGACTTGGGATTTGGTTATTGAACCAGCTTTTTATTTTCCACTATGAAGAACTACATGATAGATTAAGAGATTCTTAATGTCGTACTTTGAAACTAACTCAGTGGCCTCAAGTGGATGCTTATATAAAAAAAAGAAAACATTACTGGGATTCTGCTCTTACCCTTTTTGTTGTGTTGGTTTTTTTTCAAACTTTTGTAATTCCTTTTATTCAGTTCATTGATGCTATACTTTTCACATGAACTAGCAAGCTGAACAATGACAAAATTTCTCCTATGTCATTAAGGTAGAAAAATAGTAAGATCTATTTGCACCTGAGAGAGGCCTTTTGGTCTTGCTGATGATGCCTGTGCTTAAACATCTCCCTTACTCTTGCTTCTTGAGTATGCTGGATCACAACTGTCCACCGCAGTACTAACCTTCACTGACTGTGGCTCTAATTCAGCATCTACAACCTGGGGACACCTAAAACACTTTTGAAAATGTGGATCCTTGATTGAGAGGATGTTGGCTAGACTGACTAGGTTTCAGCCAGACTCACATAAGGTTTGATTTTCCTGTTGGACATGCTGAGTTTGTTCATTTCTGGAAGCTGATGGTGAGAATGACTTTCAAATTTGAAAACCAAATAACTTCTATTTACTTCCTTTCAGATTTAAAAATAAAAGTATGTTCCATAGAAATTACACCACTAATAAAAGGTTTAGGGTTAGCAACTAACCTAACTGAAGACAGTTAATAAAAGATTTCATCTAGCCATGAACATTTATAGTATTTTTGTATGAACTTGGGGCTGGAAGGGGTTGTGTTTTGCCTTGGGTTTTTTGTCTGTTTTAATCTTATGGCCATTCTAGTGGTGTAAAGATTTTTAACCTTTTAAGGAAAAAAAAAAGCTCTCAATGAATATTGTACATTACTGCTGCATACTACTTTATATGTAAAAAAGCATAAAGGGACTTATGACAGCTTTTGGAAATTTCTCCATTATCTTTCATAGGAACAGATTTAAAGTGGTACTAAGAATATTTGAAAATCATACTCAAAATGTGCTTTGTGATTTAGTCAATAACTGAGGAGTTATCTGAACTTTAGATGTTTAAGGAACTTAACATTTCATTCTTAATGAATGCTACATCTCTCCCCCCACACTCACATGTATAACACCATGCACACAATAAATATATGTTACACCATGTGTAAAATATATTGTGTGTATAAGTATACCTTTAGAAAGAGAAAAAAAGTGCATATGGTTGCTCCTATTCCTGTCTTACCACGTTAAGTTTGCAAAGATTCATTACTGTGATAAAAAAACTAAAAGGGCACTTAATCTTGAACAGGCTTTTCAACCCTCTTCTCCTCCTTCCTTAAATTCATTGCACAGGAAAACAGAAGTATAAAATCTTATGCAAATTTGGAATAAATAGATTAAATATTATTCTGTGTTCAATCATAAGCAACCCTCTCGACTTTCTATAATGCAAGATGAAGAAGGCAGTGATATAGAATAATACCAAAAATGTGATGATAATAGACTAACTAGCAAACATTTCCAGAAATAAACACCCACGACAAATGTGTCTCTGTTTATTTGGTTCAGTGTAAGTAAAGTTTGCTTTCTTAAAAGCTATTAACTTATTGATAATGTGACATTAATTTTGTAGTGCTTCACATCATGATTTTCATTTTTGTAATTGAGTTCTGTTATTCCTTATTATCACACAGAGATATTTTTCTTATGTTATAAAAATTAAAAACCAACACAGAACTCAATAAATCATAGAATCATAGAATGTTAGGGGTTGGAAGGGACCTCTGGAGATCATCAAGTCCAACCCCCCTGCCAAG
>JAVSBS010021938.1:38495-51906 GCA_033124195.1 Coracias cyanogaster
AGAGTTTTTAAGCGCATTACCAGCTTTACAGGAACTTCAGGGTCAGAAGCTGAGAATTTTCATTAGGGAATTGATAGCGATGCTTTTATCTGCCTTCCTTTTATACACTGTTGGCAGCAGATAGGTCTGGCCTAAAAATGGGTGTCAAGACTTTCCAGCCAAATGTCCTTTCTTACCTAAGTGGAAATGCTTGCTTTGTTGTATTTAAGGAAATTTCAGTTCTTCTTTTCTTCCATGTATTTTCTGACAAAATATGTTTTGAAGTCTAAATCTTTTACTCTAGCCAGACAAATCCAATTCTAATCCCATTAGGACATTCAGAAAATTGTTTAGAAGGCTAACGAGTTCAGTAAATGTATGTAAGAGTATAATTGTCCTTCACTGTCTACAAACTGCAGGTAACTCACTAGTTTAGCTATCAACAGAATTTCAGGGACTAGTTGTCAGGAATCTGATTGCTTCTTGTAGAAATGAGCTACCGAGAGCAACTGCTCAGATACACACAGAACAGGTTTCTGTGAACAAAAGTGAGATGTAGGGTGATGTTAATTCAGCTGACCTATGTCTTGCCTTCACAGATCCTTCTCTGTGATGACCCATGGGGAGTTGTGAAAAATGACCCAGCCCTCATTTATCCAAAATAATTAAATAGGCGACAATGGACCAAAGCCTGAACAGAACCTAAATAATAAACATTTCTCCCTGAGTCTCATTTCAACCACAATCTGTTCCTGAGATAAAGCATTTGGATGCTAGATACCACAAAATTAGTAGAATTAGTAGGGTGCACCCATGAAAAGATAAGGGTAAATCCTGTCACAGCACTAAAGATATACACTCTAGATAGCCCAATTTCCTCAGGCATACCTCTGCTCTCCCCCCATCCCATCCTTACAGGGTAAAACCTGTAAGATTTGGGTAGAACTAGGAGAAGTTTTTCCAACAATACAGTTGGCCTGTAGGAGATCCTTCCCCACCTTGTCCAAGTTGTCGAGCAAGGCTAGTTTCCCTCGTGACAGGGACCTCTTACCTGAGAAAGGGTAAGTGATTAAGAAACACACATGTGGTATTTGGCATGTTTTAAGACTGTAACCTAGCACACTTTTAATTTGTACTAGTACATTTCCGGGAATCACTTAGTTTTGTAATTGTGTATCCTGTGTATTGCCATAGTGCAATCTTCCACTGTATCCATAAAACCTTCAGTGGTGATATATTGGATGTGTGAGTGATGTTCAGATCAATTGCTAATTTGAACCTTTCAGTGAAGTCTCTCTCTCCATCACAGTAGCAAACATAAATATACAAGCCCAAGATACTGTGCTTACCGAGTCTTTTTTAATAGGTAAAAATTGTTTGTAAAGCTAAGGCAATTAAAGCATGACTGTAGTAAAATAATCACAAGTATAAATTTTCATACCTTTGCAGAGGTGAGAATTTGCTATTTAGGAGCATTCTTATAAAAATATGAAGTGTATTAAATGCTTTACTGTAAGCAACAACAACAGAAACATGACATGCTAACCAATTCAGCGTAGAGGTGATTCTCTATGTTTTTTCAACTTGTCTGATTTTAACATGCGAAGGAGAATGGATGACTGCCTACATACTTGTTAGGGTTTAGATTTTCCTCCTTTTTGTTCCTTTTTATGTATAGAATTTTTTCCCATAAGTTGCATTTTTTGTTTGGTGGCACCATCTCCTTGTAAGAGGTCATCTCGAGAGACCGAGATATTCTCCGAGATTTGGGCTGGTAAAAAGGCAGGGGCGGAGTCGCCTCGCTCTCTCTACGTCTCGGGGTCTGGCTGAGGGAAGGTCGTTGCTTTTCTCCTGGCTGTTACCGGCTTTCTCTCTCCCCCCCAACATTTTTCACTTGAAGCTGCTTTTCTCCTGCCACGAGGTGAGCCTTCACTAACTTTCGGTTGGGACTTTATTAACACCTCACTTAAAGGAAGATTTGATTTCCATCTGCCCGGGACCGAGTTTTTGCTGCCCCCTGCCCAGTCGGAGCAGAGGCGCCGTTTCCTGGCTCCGCCAGCTCCCCTGCCTATCCCCTGCCCACCTCGCCCTGCCGCCTTGGCTTTTGCTGCCCTTGCTGCTGGAGCACCGCAGCTGAATCTCCTGGGTGAAACACAGTTCTCCTCCTTTTCCTCTCGCCGCCATTATCACCACATGCTGAGCCGTGCCGCCAAAGTGCTTCTTCCCCGTCAGCCACCATCGCAGCTGCCCTGCTCACCGGGAACCTCCAGCACCCCCTGCCAACCTGAGACCATCACTATACCCAAGGGAAGGTGCCCACAGCCCCAAGGGCTGTGACCAGTTCTCTGATCTTGCTTTGCGGCCCATTGCTGTGCTAATTGTTGTTCACTTGTTTTGATATACATATATATATATATATATTAGTAAAGAACTGTTATTCCTATTTCCTATATCTTTGCCTGAGAGCCCTTTAATTTGAAATACACCTGTCTATCAAACCAGGACAACTATGTTTGTTTATCTAGTCAGTTGCTTGATGTGAATCTTTCCTTATTTTGGCCAGGCTCCTAGATTTTTAATGGATTGGAACGGTGTGTGCTGTGTGGCAAGGCTTTCTTCTACTGTATTAGAATACATTTAGTCTGAACTGAGTTCCACTTGCAAGGTGCATTTCTCAACAACAGAATAGAAAATTTCACTTCAGCTCGTATTTACTGGGAGCTTGCCACTTTCCTCTTAGTTTGCCTTAAAATTCTGCATTCAGTTACAAGGGCTGTATTGAGTCTTAGTTTAGCTTGGGAGCTACTTTTCCCATCTTATCAGCTATAGTAAAAGGATAAGGAATTGCCTTTGAATTTACAACTCCACATCTGAACTGCACGTTTGCATCTTTGCTATCATACTTACATGCTAGTATTTAAAAAAATCTTCCCCAGAAGAATATGAGATATGAAGGAAGTGATCCTTCCCTTCTACTCAGTGCTGGTGAGGTCACACTTGGAATACTCTACCTGGTTCTGAGCTCATCAGTTCAAGAGCAACATCAACATACTGGAGAGAGTCCAATCAATGGCCACAAAAGATGATGAAGGGACTAGAGCATCTCTTCTCTGAAGGAAGGTTGAGGTTGGAACTAGGTGATCTTTGAGGCCCCTTCCAACCCAAACCATTCTATGATTTTATGATTCTATGATTCTATGGAATTCAAGTTACTTTGTGAAACATGGCCAGCACAGAATGGGTATATATGCATGGCATGTATACTTTAACCTGAAGTAAGAGACAAATCTTCTTTATTGTGGAGAAAAACTACATTTTTTAAGAAGAGATATATCCATATTAACATCTGTAGCAGTTATAGCTACATGCAACTTGTGAAACTTACTTTTAAATAATAAAGAAAAACCTGAAAAATATGCTGTATATATGGGAGTGAAAAAAATGAAGTCAAGGCCCTAGGAAAAACCCATAATCCAGAACTATTCATAAAACTGTGCAATTTATAGCAATCTATAGGTCAAAGCAGACATTAATTAATTGTCACAACTTCTTTGAGCAATGGATAGGAAAATGTTATTTAAATCGGAGAAAAAAACCAGTTAAATATTTCATCTCCTGAAGCTATATAGCATGAAATCTAGTACCTGATATTTGTTTCTATCAATATTTATTCTATATTTATGTTAATCACATTAATTTACTATCAGCTCTGAATTCTGTATATCTGTTTGTTCCAAACCTATATTTCAGTTATAGCCACAGACCCACTATAGAGCTGCAGGAAAAAGGCAGACAAAATCAATTTTTCTTCAGAAATGATTGCAGTAGGCAATACTTGCTTGCTTTGTGTGTCCTTTCCTTACTGTCTCCATATTATTCATTAGACAATGTAATAATATTAGATAGAAATCACATTTATCAGGGTAATAGTTCACAAGCATCAACCATTTGGTAACAACATGATGTATAAAATCGTAGTGATGAGGAATATTTTATACCCTACAAACTGACAGCACTGTTATTTAGATCCAGCCCACCCAGTATGTTTCTTGTGCACCTATATTAACATTTGAGACTGCCTCGCCTTTCATGGAGTGGCCAGTCCAAGGAATTCTTGTACAGCCTCAACTGTCAAGATACACGAAACTACGTTCTCTTTCATAATATTCTCGACGCAATCTTTTGCATTGTGAAAGTGCATAGGAATAATAAAATGCTTATGATGGCTTGTTATCATTCTTAGACAAGATTTTAAGGGGGAGCTCGGATCCAATAAGAAAGACAGGCCTTCAGACTGATGGAAAATGTTTTGATGGCACAGAACAGGTGGTTTGTCATTTGAATATATAGCAGGCACAGTTTGTATTTTGTTTATTCCTTGGTTAGAATATTGTAGGCTCTGAGGACATGATGATAGCTTTCCATTTGCACATGGACTCAAGGGATCCAAGAAGTTGTGTTTTGTCCTAGCCATGCTTGTCATCCTTGCAGGCACATCCTCTAGCATAGGAAGGTGGGGGTCTCTGGCTCCTACCCACACACCAACTGGCAGAGCTGGCAAGCTGAAGAGGAATAATTGCTGCCAGCTTTTGCAATTTCATCTTGATCTTTATATATTTTATATTTTTCCTTAATACCCTTTACAAAAGTTGAATGATTATCAGTAAATTTCCACTGTTTTTAAAAAATAGAAAGTCTTCATGCTTGTGGATAAAAGATTAAAGGCATGAACTAAAGATATACAGAAGACAAATTAAAAATATGTTTAAAAAAAAAGATAAAATAAATTTTCTGTGTTTATGGTACTGATCACAATATTTTGGAAGAGCCATTGTATTAATAGTTTGCATTTGCTGATACTAGAAGACTGAAATACTCTGTGATGGGGAACAAGTGAACTGCTTGGGCCCAGTGGTCACACTGTTTCTATTATTGTGTTTTTTTAACTCAGCACTCTTTTTATTACACGCAAAGTCCTTTCTTCCTACTAACTTCTGTTTTCAGAGTCAAATGCATCTCATGTTTCGAGTCTCTTCCTGTAACATAGAACTTGCTGCACTCTGTATCAGAAAGAAAAGTCATCTGCAGAAACATTACAAATCCTCATTTCAGTGAACTGTATCTAAAGACATGGATTAACTTTAGTCAAAGCTTTTGCATTTAAATTTAACACCGGTTTGAGAAGTCATTTTAATCTACTGCACTTCTCTTGCACAGAGTGATTGTGGTGAAGTGACTTAGAAGGGAATTTCTAGAAAGAATTTAACTTTGCTAAGATAGAGAGATGGACAAGGGTTTAACATTAATAATTGGAGGTGCACGCATATGTATGTGGAAGGGGAGAAAATGCTTCATTTTTATTAGAAATAAAGTCAGCAAAAACTGAGCACAAGAGTTCATATGTAATACTCTAGATATAGAAAATCAGCACTGAATTGTGCAACAGTATAGCTCCAACAGGAGCTTAAAAATTAAGTCAATCCCCTGGTTAGATATGTGATTGTTGCTTGTGCAATTAGCCTTGCAGTAGTACTAAGATGAGCTGAGAAGGATTTACTGACTGAGGCCAAGTCTTATCAGAGAAGCCTTTTCGGGTGTAGATTAATGTGGAAATGACTTTTGCACGCCTCAGTAAGCTAGTGCATTAGGAGTAAAGACTTTGCTAAAATGCATTACAAAGGCCATTTTGACCTGTACTAGAGAGAACAGTTTGCCCTTTCTGCGGCAGATGTTTCAGATTGCCCCTGATAATTGCACTGGGATTTAACAAATTGAGGATTTAACAAAAATCTGCCTTTAAAAAAATTATTTCAAATTTTATTGAGTAAAAGACAATGGAGCCTTGAAAAAAAATCAGTAAACAGTGATTTATAACATAATCTAAAAAAAACACAATCTGAAAAAGGAATGCACAGAAGTTAAAAAAGTAGAGAAGATTCATTGAAATGGAAGACATCCCTTTAACAGCCAGAAAGTTATTATGGACAATGAGTGATAAAACAAGGACAGGCTAACAAATGGGAAAAGAAAGGGACAAATAAGTCATTAAGCAGGGATTGCTAGACACAGTCCAGCGCTATGATAAACAGTAGAGCATAATACAATTGGTGCTTTTTTAGGTAAAGTATTTCAGAAAACACAAGTTGTGTTATTATTCCTATCCAATTTTTGATCAACTAAAAGGATTGTGAACAAGTTTTTGAAGTCTCAAGGCAAATAATTTTAAAAGTTCTGAAATAAATTACTTCAAAAGAAATGTGATTTCTCTACCTTTGTATTGAATAATCAGCACACACACAGGATGCTTCAGAAAAATGCCCACTTAATGTGCCAGATTCAGAAAAAGATATTGGAATTGTGGGTGCTTCTGAGGTGAGCAACATAGCCTCAGCTCTTACCCATGTCTGGGTAATGGTTTCTGGCTTCTGCTTCCTTGTTCACTTTGGAGTATTAGCATAGAATCATAGAATGGTTTGGATTGGAAGGAATCTTAAAGGTCACCTAGTTCCAACCCCTCTGCCATGGGCACAGACACCTTCCACTAGACCCAGTTGCTCAAAGACCCTTGCCTTTAATGCTTCCAGGGAGGGAGGTATCCACAGCCTCTCTGGGCAACCTGTTCCGGTGTCTGACCACCCTCACCACAAAGAATTTCTTCCTAATATCTAATCTAAATCTACCTTCTTCTAGTTTGAAACCTTTAGCCTTTGTCTTATTACTACATTCCCTGATGAAGTGTTCCTCCCTATCTTTCCTGTAGGCCCCTTTTAGGTACTGGAAGGCTGCTATAATGTCTCCTTGGAGTCTTCTCTTCTCCAGGCTAAACAATCTCAGCTTTCTCATCCTGTCTTCATAGTACATTAAACAACTGCTTACACATAAGTCATAGAAAATATAAATTTAACCTAGCAGTGAAAACCTCATGAGGAGGTACAACATTGATGTACTTCTGTGACTGTGGACCATTACACTTTCAGACACATATTTGTATAATTTTAAGTGATGAGTGAATGAGCTCACAGAAGAGAAATCTGCAGAGAAATCCTCAACACATTGAAACTATATTCAGATTCAGAGGACTTTTAAATGAAAGTGGCTGCTAGAGACTGGGGAAAAGGTATCATATATCTTTCCCTTGTTTCTCTACAAGTGGCCATACAAATGACAGTCCTCATCATTTGTCCATAGCCAACCATTCCTAGCCAGCTCTGTATGGGCTCTGGTAGATGTACAGTAGTGGACTTAGATGGACCTTTGATCTGATCCCTCTGGACATATTAGGTACATGTACTGAACATGCAAAATTGAAGATTACCTTCAGGCTTTATGAAACATATTATATAACATAATGAAATATTTATCAAATACTCTAGAAAAAAAACATTTTGGACTACTTCAATTATTTGTTGAAATTATTTTTTATTTATCCCACTAAACACAGAGACAAAAAGTTAAGCTACAACTATGAAAGAGACAGGTTTGTTCATCTCCAGTCTCTGCCAGATGATGTGGAATGACATGGGAAAGGAAATAGTTGCAGAGACTTTTCTGCAGAAGTGAGGATCTCTCTGGAGACACCCAGCAGACGAGGACAGACCCTTCCTTGTACCTGTAGTCTATGCTAACTATGTTTCCATGATGACCGCTTTAGTTATGATATTCCCAGCAAGAAGATAGATTGGTGTGGAAGAAAGCATTGCTACTTTATTGTGATACGTGGAACTACTGTGAATGCCAGAGCTGTGGCTAACGAAGAGAGCATGTGGGTTTCTGTACTTGATGAGATGCAGGTATAACTAACTGAGAGAGTGCAGCTTATCTGGACAGTACTCTACAGGAGGCATCTGACAAGTCTGAAGGATGAAGATGAGATAAGGATGGTGGAATCAGCAAAGATATGTGAGGAAGGGAAGAAGAAGACTTTCATATCCTGAAGTATTCAAAGAGTGGTGCATAGGACAGTCCCATGTACACATGTACTGGGATATAACTTTATCAGGAAAAGAGTTGTCTGTTCTACCTCAGCAGCCTAGCCTCCCATTCCGACAAAACCATCTGGGGACAAAAAAAAAAAATTGTCATGTCAAGGATGATCTTCACTTGTGCAAAGAAAAATGAAAAAGCATGGTAATTACAAAGTCATTAACTATATGTTAAAAATTCTTGTCTGACCACTTAATAGTCAAAAATAATTGGAAGTGGGCTGCCATGCAGTTGTTTGCTCAGCCAAGGAAATAACTGTCTTGGGAAAACAATGCTACAGCTTTAGCTATTTTTACTAAAGATATTGTTGCTGCTATAGATTACTAAGAGTACTGAAATGGCTTGCAAGTTGAAGAAGCAGAGTTTTTCAGAAAAGTAAAGAATACATGCAGATAATGTCTCAGTACAAGATCAGAACAACTAACATATAAATCAACTCCTATTCATGTTTCCACATGAAAGCAGGTGGATGTACTATGACTTGCTGACTTTTATACAAGAGAAAGTAAACTCTTCTGAACAGTAATAACCCAGCAAAATGCAGTCCCTAAATGTAACAAGAAGTCCCAGATATTACCCCAGCTATCTGTTGTAATAGGCTGCATTATGATTTTATAACATTATCATTTAATACTAGTGCCTGTTTCATACTCAGCTAACTGAGTGTAGGAATTGCGTGACACTTTCCCATGGAGTCCAGAGCTGTCAGGACAGATTGGGAAAGATATTCAGTAAAAGAGAGCAGCATGAAAGATCTTGATGTGTTGTGTTCTCCAGGATACATCCAGCCTCTTGATCAACTCCCTTGGAGTATGTTGCCTTTTCCTATAGACTATATAGAAAATGCATGATCTAGGAAGCTAATACCTACAAAAACAATCAAATAGAGCTATATGAATCAGTGTCTTCTTTCTCTCTGCAGTTATTTAGAAGAAAAAGAGGTCAGAAGGACCCTGTAAAAAACAGTCTCATCAAATATTCATAGACCACAGAGCTAAGGAACATTCATCTAAAACTGCAGTTTCACAAGCGTTTTAAGCTCGAGGCAGCACTGTCAACAAAAGAAACTGCACAAGGAGCTCCTTTTCACAATGACAAAACTACTTGGTTCAGGCATTTCTGTCAGATGGAGGAAAAAGCCATGGAGAAAAAACTACACGTCTGAAATTGTAGTTACATTCCCCAGCAGGATCCATAGCTCATTCACACTTCCAAAGCCATGTCCTGTACCTCCTCTTCCTGGCTTACGCCTGTGATTCTGGGTCCTGGGTGGAAACCCTGGAGAATTGTAATAACTTCCTGGCTACAAAATTGTAAAAACTTTCTGCTCCACATAAATAGAGACTCCGATCCTCCCTCTTCCACTGAAGAATGTGGGATTCACTCTAGATTTCTGATATGTAATCCTTTAAAACAAGATTATATTTAATCCACTCATTTGTCTGTAAATCTGGTGCATCTATTTCTTCTGTGTACAAAAGCAAATTAAAAGCATCCAGCTAGCTAAATTTGGTTACTGAGCAGCAGTAACTTTTTGCTTCTAATCAATGGGAAAAAAACATTGTGGAGGCAAAGGAATAATTTCGAAGGGACCATTTCTCTGCTTAGTGAAACAGTTACCATATATGAGTAAATATTTTTATTATGAACATTGGTTTTCAAGTACTTACATTTTTATTTGGTTTTTATTACAATCTGTGATATTTTATACCAAGGAATATATAAGTAAAATATTTATATTTTAGTTTACTTTTACATTTTTTAAAAAATAAAGAAAAAAATCATATAACCATGTGACTTTAATTATGACTCTAGTGTATGATCTCATGGATAGATTATTTGATTGGGAGAGAGTATATTTGTCTTCTTCTCCCCTTTAAGAACCAGTACCCATGGGCTTTTGAATCCAGATGTAAAACATTGTGAAAACCAATGACAGCTTACTGAGAAAAGAGATACAACTTTGAGGGTTTTGGTTTTTGGGGTTCTTTTTGGTGCTTTTAAAATCCACAGCAATGTAGCATTTGCCATTTGAAATAGATGCACATCCTCTAGGTCACTTAAAATCTATTTAATGTAATTTTCAGAGTTGTATACTATTTTTGTTATTCTGTGGAGACTTGTAGAGCAGTTGATTGTTGGCTGGGGAGTGCATAATGGTAGCGTGTTTTTCCTGCTGCTTTTTAGCTACTTTAAGAGTTGAAAAAGGCTTCTGGAAATAAAGAGGAAAAGTCACCTTCTTCCTTTAGGAAGCCTGTGACAAAGGAACAAAATTAAGATGGAATCTGTGGGAGCAGGACCAAAAGAAAAAAATAATGTTAATACCTGAAAACATAAAGGTGAATGGAAGTGCTTATATGGGGAGAGATTTGTACATTTTTGCCCATATGCTTAAATTTGAGAATGCTGATAGACTCCGGGAGTTCACTAAGTTTATTTGACTGTTTAAGATATCTCATTAAATTGCAGTTTTGATACAGTTTTTGTGCTGTTAGCGGAAGGTACTTACATATAATTTATGACATTATGAATAAAGCTTAATGGGAGATGATTTATAAAGAGGAGTTAATGGACTTCTTTCCCATAGAATTAGAAATCCTGCTGTGTTTCTGTTAACGCCCCCTCCAAACTGAATACCCCCTCATTACCATTAGATTATAACTGTTCATAATGTACCTGGCTAACTAATATTTTCCAACTTAATTCTAAAGAGAGAGTCCTCCTCCTTCAAATTTATCATTGGTTAGTTAATCATTAGTAGCTTGTACTAGAACACTGATTTTGTAGAGGGGAACTCCATCTGTCTCAAGTGGTCTAAATCCCTTTATACAGGTGCTTAATTTACACATCTCTCAAACATTTCTAGAAGGAAAGACTTAAAGACAGTAAATTGGGCTGGTTTGCTCATGAAACACTCTGTTAGTGAAGAATGCAGCAGCAGCAACAGTAAGTTCTGTGGCTGAGCACTAGACTGAGGTGGACAGGATCCAAGGAAACTGAAGAAGAGCAGAGAAACCGAATGGGAACCCAGCTCGCAGTCCCTAGGGAGCGCTGTGACCAGGAGCATGGCCAACAAAGTGTGCAGCAGTAAAGCAGAAAGGAATGCAAGGAGGGCCCTGCATCCTGCTTGGAGGCCCACAGCCCAAGGAAGTGCTCCAGGTGTCTACCAAAATGGTGGATACTCACCCAAGAACTAAAACCAGCATTCCTATGGAGAAAGACCTTGAGAATTCTGATGTATCCACTCAGATGGACCTGGATGGGAAGGACACTTCAGTGCAGGTGGTAGTTCGCAATGAGTGCCCAGCCCCTTCTCCTGATGTAAAGGTAGGTACTTGCATAAGGTGTGCACACGTTGACAATCTGCAATCTATTATGTCTGGTGGCTGAATTGCGAGAAACAGTCATAAGGCTATCAGTATTAGAGGAGCGAAGTTGGAGATAGATAGGTGGTTTCACAACCATATTCCTACAGCAGTCACCACTGAGAAAGATGCACCTGGGCCCTGGTAACCCAAAAAAGCAAGACTCTGCATCATCTTTCCACCCTTTAACATCATCACAAACACCAGATATGAGGCTTTAACACCTATAGACATCTACAGCCAAGATCTACATGAAGAAACTTCATCAGCAGCAGATAGTAGATACCATAAAAAGAAATGACATGTGCTTGTAGTGGATAAATCTTTGCTAAAGGGCACTGAGACATCCATCTGCTGACCTGACGGGAAGTCACAAGAGGTGTGCTGCCTCCCAGCTAAGACCTGAGATTTTGCTGAGAGAGTGCCACAACTTATCAAGGGCACTGACTATTATCCACTGTTACTCTTCCATGTGGGCGTCAATGACACCGTGAGTCAGAACCTGGGCAGAGTCAGGGAATATTATAAAGCCCTGGGAGTTGCCGATGAAAAACGTTGGTGCTCAATTATATTTTCCTCCATTTTACCAGTTAGAGGAAGAACGGGTGCAGCCAGAAATAGGCAAATAATGAATATCAACTCCTGGCTATGTGGCTGGTGCCATCATAAGGGTTTTAGGTTTTATGACAATGGAACATTCTTTGATGTCTATAACCTGTTAGGGAGAGATGGAATCCACCTATCTAGAAGAGGCAAGGGAATCTTTGACAGCAAGATGGCCAACTTGGTAAGGTGGGCTTTAAACTGAAGGACTCAGGGGGTGGGGTCCAAGATAGCAATGCTTATGTCATCCTGTCCAACTGGGGAATAAATCAAGCCAATCAGAGCAATGACAAATGTTCCTTGGCTGTCTTCTAAGATGAGAGCCAGAAGGTCAATCACCTCAAGGCTGTACATGACTATGGTAGTTCCTCTTGCAGAGAAATGCGCATGCTTGATTATCTCTCTGAAATGCCTTGGCTGCAGTGATCATGAGATGGTGAAAAAGTAGGACTGCAACTCTGGAATTCAGGAGAGCTAACTTTGGCCTCTTTGAAGACCTACTTGCAGGAATCCCATAGGTTAAGACTCTAGAAGGTAAGGGGCCTGAGAGATCTGGTTAATATTCAAGCACCACTTCCTCTAAGCTCAAGATCAATCCATCTCTGTGAGTTAAAAATTGAGTAGAGGAGTCAAGAGAGACCTGCGTGGGAGACTTGCTGGAAATGCTCAAATGGAAGAAGGAAGCTTTTGGTGTGTGGAAAAAGACACTGGCCTCTTGGGAGAAATATAGAAACATTGCCAGAGCATGTAGGGATGCAACAAGGAAGGCTAAGGCTCTCTTGGAATGAAATCTTGCAAGGGATGCAAAGGACATAAAGAAAGGCTTCTTCAAGTGCACTGGAGGCAAAACGCAGGCTGGAGGAAATGTGGGCGCACTGCTGAATGAAGTAAGTGACCTGCTGATGGAGGATACAGAGAAGGCAGAGTTACTGAATGCCTTCTTTGCTCCAGTCTTTACTGGCCTGAGGGCCGGCCCTCAGGAATGCCAGTCCCTCAAGGTAAGACAGAAAGTCTGGAAAAAGGAGGACTTACCCTTGGTGGAGGAAGATGGAGTTACAGATCATTTAGGCAAACTGGATGCCAACAGATCCATGGACCCTGATGGGATGCACCCATGAGTGCTGAGGGAGCTAGCCAATGTTATTGCTAAGCCACTCTCCATAATTTTTGAAAGGTCAGAACAGGAGAGATGCCTGAGGACTGGAGGAAAATCAATGTCACTCCAGTCTTCAAAAAGGGCAAGAAGGAGGACCCAGGAAATTATAGGCCAGTTAGCCTCACCTCCATCCCTGGAAATGTGATGGAACAGCTCATTGTGAGTGTCGCGGTCCGGGCGCGCAAGCGTTCGTACTGCCTCCCAAGGAGGAGAGGGGATCAAAGGCAAAATGGGCTAGAGAACCCCCATCAACTCGTAGGCACGTATAGAGATCGAAAGAGAGTTAAATAGGTTTATTATCAAATATATTTACATAAACCGTTTC
>JAVSBS010021939.1:0-49271 GCA_033124195.1 Coracias cyanogaster
GGTTGCTCAAGGCCCCGTCCAACCTGGCCTTGAACACCTCCAGGGATGGAGCATCCACAGCTTCCCTGGACAACCTGCTCCAGTCCTCTGGGAGCCCTTTGTCCAGCAGCTCCCTTCTGTCCTGTCTGTCACCCAAGCCTCTAGTGCTGCTCTGTAGTGGCTCTGATAAACTGGGGGAATCTCTGGAAAAGCCAGGAATTGTTTGAACACAGCCAGGTGAACAGGGGTAGAGTTCAGAAGCATATGGCAACGCGCACGGTATTTCAAAACGTGTCGGCTGCCGTAGCTCTGCTGAAGCCGTGACCTGGAATGTAGTGACACCCTCTTCAAATGCCCGCTGAAGACGGCTTTGTTCCGAAGATTAGCATATTAGCTGAAATCTTAGTGTGAAAAGGTAATTCCCTCAGCCTGCTGGAGAACTCAATATATTACTTGTCATTCTTGAGCTGGGCATTCTGATGTTTTTCTATAGCACTTTATGTATTTTGACTACAATTTACTGTGATCCTCTGGCGCTAGGACTGCTCCATCCGCTGATAAGACCCAACTAATCTTCAAGGACAAGGAGAACGTGGGTGTGAGGAGCGCCTGCAGCAACACCCCACATTACCCTTCATCTGCAACTTGGGAAAATGTGCCATTTTCCCTATTGGCACTAGATGTCACAGTTTTTCCTTCTGAGCAGCATGAGGATCAGAAATAATCCGTGGTGGGAGCTGTTAGGGGGAGCGTGGGCAGGCACCCTTCCTTGGGAACGTGGGAAGGTCTGGCTGGATGAGACTGGACGGCGGTGGGCTGCTGGAACTCCGCTTCGGCAGCTCCCTCAATTGCCTGGGGCTCAAAGGTGTAGCTAATGAATTTTAGACAAGCAAAGCTTAATAGTTGAACGGCATGTTCTGCTTTGTCACCCCGTGTTCTTGCTGTTTATGACATTAACCTATCTGCTGGGCTGCTTATGGGTCGGAATACTTGAGGAAAAGCAGAGAATGGTGATGGCAAAGTCCATGGATTAACATGAAGGATGAGGAGAACACCCGTGCCCCACCACTGCATGGTGACAATTTCCCAGAGACAGAAAAATCCCAGAAATAGAAAAAAATTTCCAGAGATTACTGTAAAAATATGGGCTCCTCTTTGGATTTCCCAACCCTTCTTCTTGATGAGTTCTGGAAACGATCCTGACCTGCGGGCTCTTCTGGTGGTAGGAATGGGTTTAAATAACAGGGAAGCTGGACAACTATTTGTGCCGCACAGCAAGCGGTGTCTCCTCGTGCGAAATACTCATGGTGCAATTTCAGAAGGTGATCCTCCTTTGGCAGAGTAATTTTAGCCCCTGTGAGCGAGCTGCTCGGGGTCACAAGGAGATGTGGGGGTAGGGATCAGTTCTGAGCATGTCTCCGTCGTGGGCTGGAGGGTGTTATTTTTAGTAAAAGGTGGAATGTCTTGTGTCAAGTGGAGTATAATACAAATTAAAAGAGGGTCCCTGTAGCAGCACCGAAAGCGCTGCTTTTTTTTTTTTTTCCTTACTTCTATGCCTAGGTCATTTAATGTGACTTAAAATTTAAGAATAGTAGGTGTGTGCATGGGAGGGTAGGACTGGTGGGGGGGTTCTTCTGAACCCTGTTAGAGTTGGGGTGGGTGCGTGTCACGGTGGACATGGAGCACCTCCTTAGCCGGGCAGTGGGTGTACAGTTAAGCAGGAGTGCTCTGTGATACCTTGAATTGTTTGAAGGGTTAATATTCCTGCGGATCAGCATCTTCAACCTGCTGTTTCTCACAGTGCTGCGGACACAATATCTCCCGTGGCCTGATTTTTGAAAAGTCTGTAGCAGTGCTAGAAGTTCAAGGTTTGAAAATGCTTTCCTTACAGAACCAGGGGTTCTGAGCCTCTAACGTAGACCTTTGAGTTAGAATTTATCGTAATTATTTCAAAGATGAATTTTTGGAAGGTTATAAGCAAATCCTCTTTTCTTTTAATATAACCAGATGTGACTGTTGACTCTCCTAATGCTATCAAGCACACGCGGAATTTTCATTGTGTTACCTTTCTTGTAATTCTGACTCTTATCGAATGTTGACATTTAAATCACACCTCTAATAGGTGTTGGCAGTATTTCTTAATCCTTTACAAAAATTAAATTATTGGGCAAGAAATAACCCCACCCATCACAGGTGCAGCTCTCAGAGGACACTGAAACAATGATCGTCCAAATCTAGTTGCCAAAGAGCAACCAGAGCTCCACATTTCTCGAAGGGTTTTAAAATCCTCAAATACGAGCGTTACTAGATCAAAGTGGTGAGGCAAAGAGTTTTGATATAGGTGTGTTTGAACACGGGTATGTGGGTAACACAGACACTGTAGACAAGAAAGTTCTTGCCTGCAAGAAGGCTCCTAATAAAGGGTGTCTGTTGCTGTCTGTAGTACAGCTGAAGTTCTCACACCTTACACTCTGCTTAGGGAAAAATTATTCATTGTTTAGTTTGGAAAAGCTTCATCAGAAGCACTTTTGTTTTGGTGGAAAAGCTGGCAGTGTTGCTCGCAGTTGATTTTTGTGGGCTTGCAGCAGGAACCTTGGGAATTTGGTTTGGGTTCAGCATTATAGTGCCAGTTTACCCCTAGAAATATCAAGTTGCCACCAGAGCAGGTTTAGGGTGGATATCAGGAAAAAATTTCTTCACTGAATGGGATGTCAAGCCCTGAAACAAGCTGCCCAGGGAAGTGGTGGATTCACCATCTTTGAACATGTTGAAAAGTCATGTAGATGTGGTGCTGAGCGATGTGGTTTAGCAATGGATTTGGTAGAGTTGGGTTAATGGTTGGACATGATGATCTTAAAGGTCATTTCCAACCTAAACAATTCTATGATTCTATGATTCTATGAAGACCTTAACATAAGTTCAGTAGGAGTCAAGAAGGTTCAGTGTAAGGTACATGAGGTCTACCTGCACAGAGCCATTTTCTGAGTGACAGCATTAGATTATAAGAAAAGTAAACACATATTTTAATTCACTTCTCTTGCTAATTGCATCAAATGGAGCAAGCCTCTGAAGATTTCATTATCTAAGCAGTTCTGCAAATGCTTAACTTCAAAGAGCATCTTCATGCATGGAAGCAACACGACGGAGGATGTTACTAAGCACACTTATAAAGTTATTATTGCAAATAATTTGTAGGATTAAGACCAGCACTAGATGGGGGAGGGGAGGGGGGGTGGGGGGTGGTAAAGGGAGAAGCCTATTGTTTTTTGTTGTTGTTGTTTTTGTTATTGTTTTTTTTATTTCCATATTCCTCCAGAAACAATTTATATGAGCTGGAATATACCAGGGAGTGGAGCCTGAGTGATAGTAACCAGTGGCTGTGGTTATATAGTTCTTATTGCCTAAAGGTGCTTGAATCTGCTGGGCCTGAAGGTCCCTTTCAGTATCCCCAGCCTCATTAACAGAAAAGGGATGGTAGCCATCCCATTAAAAAAAAATACTTTATAGAACAGTGAAGATTTCAGACTTATTGCCTTTTAATTTAAGATATGTTCACTTTGTTTTAACAGTGTCATTTGACAGATGGATTTTACCTCTGAGACCATTTTCTCACGTAAACTGTCATGCATTTCACATGTACTCTCAAAAGTCTCTTCTACACTGGTAGGCGTTAGCATCCACACGTACTACAGAATTTACTAACCCCTTTCAGATATTGTGCATTACCACCGCATCTCTGTGTCATCTATATCTCTATATGCATGTGTATACAAATATACACACATATGCATCTCCTATATGTATACATATTTGTGCATCTCCTGTACTGGCTTTCAGATGGTAAAATAGAAGCAGAAACTGAATCCTTAAGAAGGATGGCCTCCTTGAAACAATCTAACTGAAAATAAATTATCTGTAACCTGTAACACTAATCTCTCTTCTAGTATCAGAATGCTTTCATTTTTGTATTTGTTGATTCATTTATTGTTACATTAACATATTTCAGTGGTTTTTCAGTACTCACTGACATTTGGTCATCAGCAGCTCCAAATATCTTGATGGAAATATAAAACACTCCCATGTTGCATATTTCATTTGTTGGCATAACAGGATATGGTCCTAGGCAACTTGCTTTGTGTCCTGAAGGAGAGTTGGGGTACTGACTCATAAACTCAAAAAAACCCTTCAGCAGTCAACAGGGCTTTGGAAAATTGACTCAGAAACCATGAGTAAGAGATTGTGTGGCCTTTTTTTTGTGGCATTTGCTCTTTAAATGAGCAAATGCATCCCAGGACTGTAGAAAACTACGCTGGTTTGAAAGTCTCCTTTCTTTCCACCCTTCCTCCTGCTTAACTAGAAGATGCTGGTGGTGGGCCAATATTTAAGATGATCCCCAGCCCTTTGCCCTCACATTTAGCTTTCATTTAAACTATTGACTCTGAGTTAGAGCCAGATGTATAGGAACCCAGTGATGGTTGTAAGAGGTTAATTTTGAGGTACTGATACTCCTAGAATATTGTGTCTGCTTTTTTGAACTCAGATGTGACAGCATGTCATTTCTGTATGCTCCTTTTTCATCCTCCTCATCTAGTAGATCTTTGGTAGGTGTTACCTCTTTGACAATGTTTGTGTGATTTTTTTTAATTGTTGGCATTTTTACTTTTAGAGGAAGAAAACATGTTTGTTTTTACCTCTCTCTCTCTGTACTCTCACATATATATAGAATTGTTTATCAGCTCATAATGACTTGATATTCTCCATTGCAAAAAAAAAGTGGTAAAAAGGCTGTCATGGCAAAATACCAAAGCATTATCATTAGCTCAGGTGTGTGTACTTTGCAATTTTAGCTTGCAAGCATGTTGTTTCACTTTGTTCTTTGCTTTCCCGAGGAAAATTAATTTTCAGCTTCTTCAGGTTCTTCAGTTGATACATATGGATGTTTTCAAGCACCAGCTACTTGAAAAATATCAAGTCCTGTGAGAATTAAATAAAGCAAATTTGTTTTAGTTGTCTGCTGTGCCATTCTAGAGACTGATGTAAACTCCACTTGCAAATTCCACTTGGTTTAAATCAAATGAAAATGAAATAACATTTTGCAGAAAACACTCATTTAAAATGGGGTAAAACGTTTTCAGTAACATGAATAATGACAGCTCAATTGGGGAAAGAAAGGACTATTGGTGAGAAATAGCCTTTGAATTACAAGGACTACACAGACAACTCTAAAATGCAAACAATAAAGCATTTAAGTACTAGGGAAATTATGCTCTGATAGAGTAGGAAAAAACCTAAATTATGTGCATTTTTCATGCTTCTCAGGCCACTGAAACTAAGGTTTGTTTATTTACCTGTTGGCCATGAAGCCTGAGTTAACTCAAACAATCCGGTAGGTACATATTGTGGAGCAAGTGATGGCTTTTCTTCTTTGCGGTGAGTGGATGTTCTTCTGAAATGATCTCCTTTTAGTCAGAGCAAACAGACTTTTTCAGGATTCCGGTCTGCTGTGAGGCTTAAATGTTTTTATCTGTCCATGATAATTCCATCAAAGTCATACAAAGACCTATAGTAGCTTCAGCGCTTTTGCTTCTGTTTCATATTTCGCCTATCAATGGGTACTGTCAAGAATGAAGCTTAAAGAACAGCTTAATAATGGTGTGAGCTTCTGCATTAATTTTAATAGGGTTGCAATGGCTGTAAACCAGGGTGAGACTTAGCATAATTCTCAACACACCTGTTACAATCTATAAAGGGTCATCTTCTGATCTTCAGACAAGTCAGACAAGTGCTTCTATACTGCCAGAAGAAGCAGCCCAAAGAGCATAAAAGGGGAAAGAGAATTAGGAAATGACTTAATTGTATTTTGGAAAGAATGTGCCAAAACATTCCATAAGATATCAAGACAAAGTTTTGCTACCAGCCATGACAGAAAATGTGTTGGAGCAAGGGACCAATTAAGAGAGCTGTCATAACTGCACATTCTGCACTAGCCTAGTGCTGTGACCACAGCACCCTGCAGAAATTCAGGACTTTTCATAACGAGTCTGCATTACCAAGGTGGCTTGGAATGCAAACTCAGGCTTTAAATTGAAATCTTATGAAAAAAGAAGCAATAAATTCAGCAACCTCCCTTTCATTTGAATTCTCGGTAGAGTATATATGCTTCTGTTGTTCTGGTGATTCTGAATGTCCAAACATTAATTAACAGGAGATTAGTTTATACATGAGAGTTTTGGGGCTGCTATTTATTTTTATTTCCTTACTAGTTATCAAACACAATTTTTTTTTTTTTTAACTTACATGGCAGTTCTTCTGTTGTTATTACTACTGATAATCAGAAACTTTAGCAGAGTTTCTGTTTCTATGAGTACCATGACGTTGTTGAGTCAGCAATCTCCTCAGAAAATATCAGGTAAGTAGTAAAAACCCATGCAACCAGTTGTGAAAGTCATAGCCCCAAAAATGTTTAGTTTGGGTTAGAAAACAAAAATGCAAAAAGACCCACAAAACATACAAAAAAGAAAAAAAAAGTGAAGGAAATCTTTTTTATAAAAAAAAGCAAGCAAAACAAGAAGAGATAGCAGGCAAAGCAATCTCTATCTAGATTAAAGAGTTAGCTTTTCCCTATGTTAATGATATATTCTTTTTTTAATTTGTTGGTTGGTTTGTTTGTCTTTTGCATTTTGTGTTTTTTTTAATTATTCAAACATATTCAGTGGCTTCCACACATACTTACTCACAACTACTTGGCATTCATCCCTCTTTCCTCCTTCCCTTCCCAGTCTGCAGAACTTTGAGCTGGGGAAGCAGCCTATTTGTTTTTTAGCCTGTCTTTTAATACACCAATAGGAGCACCAATTAATTTAATTGTTGATGTCTTGGTCACAAAATACATTTTTATACAGTTTTTCTACTTTCAGAGAAGGGGAAAAACATTAAAGCAGAAGACCTTTTTGACTAAGAATTTTTTTTAAGAGTAGGAAAAAGAAAACAATTTCTTTATACTGACAGCACAGGGATAGTTATTTCTGAAGTGATGATGTTTCAGGGCCAGAGCCCAGCAGGTGTTAATCATCACATTGCCATTCTCCCCAGTCTACTGCAATTTATGCCAGCTGAGGACTGGTCTCTGAATTTCACCATTTAAGCACTCAAGAAAATTGAACACTTTAAATACTTTTCCAAATTTCACGCGTGCTCATCATAGTCTAATCTATTTCAGTTACGGCAAGAGGTTCAGCAGTCCATTTCTTTTTGAGAGTGAGAGAATATATTTTGTATAGTAACTAGATGAAGAATCTAGGTTGTGATGTAAATAACACTCAACCTTTTATGAAGGTTCAACCTGAAATGAAATAGATTTGTAAATATCGAGAAGAATAAAATAAAATTAATGTCAGAATGCTACATCTGTAGATTTAGGTTTCAGTGGGTTTTTAGACAACACGTAAGTTTTAAGTTAAAAGATTGTATTAGCTATTTCATTATTGTCTGCAAGTCTTTTCATGACTCCCCATAACCTCAAGGATAGTGATGTGTCTTGGTGAAAAATGCTTATAATTAATATACAAGCTTGTGGATGAAATGAAAAATCAACTTTGAAGATTCAAGTGGAATTACCTTCTGACCTTAATGAAACGAAAACTTCTGGATTGTCCCCTAGATAGTCTATAGACAGGTGAGGTGACAAGGTTCTTGCCTCAGCATCAGGTAAGCCAAATCCTTTTAGGAATTACACCTTCTTAAATAATAAGTCAACCCAGAGACTCAAAGATATCTGAACGTCTAATTCCACTCAGTATTGTCTGAGATAAGGCAACTTCTTTGGAAATTTAGATTTTAACATCAAATTGTCCACCCATAGAAACAAATGGAAATACTTCTAGAAATCAGCACTACACACGTTGGCGTTTTTTCCTTCATTATAGGGAAACCCGCAGATGCAAGGGTTTAAACAGCAAGGTGGAAAATCAAGCTTCTTCCATTTAGTAATACATTGTAGGAGTTAAACTAGGATACCTATATTTCAATATTTACTCTCCACTGGAACAAATATGTAGCTAAAGTAAACACTTTGAAACAAGTTTAGAGCAAACCCACTGCTTTCACACAGAGAGAAATAGCTCAAACCATATAACAGGAACAAAGACTTCATCATCATTTACCTCAGAGAAGTTATTTCAGAACTGCTTTAAAGACGAGCTTTGTAGCTTGCTGCTTCTTATGTTTATCTTTTTTTATCAAGATATCCTACAGTTAAGAACAGGTTACCATGACTACTGTGATGTTTAGGCCATGTGTAAAGGTTTGGGGGTTTTTTTTGAGAATTATTCTTACTAGGAAAGTAATTATTTTCTTGAGGGACAGGGAAGGAAAAATTGAAAATGTTTGGGATGACTGCACTTTTTGTGCTTCAAGAAGTCAGGCTTTAACCTGTTTGGTCTAGGTCAGTTAAGGTCATTTTGACTTTCACTTTGCTCTCACTGTGGAAAATCTCTTATATTGTTTATGTAAACCATATGAGTGAATTTGGGATCTAGATTAAGATGTGAAGAGCTGAAGTTTTCTTGTAAATATCTGTTTTTCTTTGGTAATTTTTATTATTTCTCTTGGCCATTGATTAAATACGTATGTTTGTTTTCTAAACAAATGTTTCTCTCTTCACTGTCTCAGTTCTGAAAACTTGATTAAAACACAGCTAGAGATGGACCTACAACAATAATCCACCTCTGAACAAACTCAGACTTTGGGAATTTACATCTATATCAAATGAATTTTACAACTGGCCTTTATCTTTGTGAAACTATCTAAATCGTCAAATGCATTTTGAAAGCTTGAATCACTATGATGTGGTCTTACCTCAGACTTTAAGGTAATATGGATTCCAGGTGCTACAAAACAATTTCAGTGTCATTTCTGTGCATGATCAACACCAGCTAATGATTTGAAGAGAGTAGAAAGAAGGTTATGCGTGAAGATCCACTGAACGGTGTAAATTCCTCCCTGAACTTCAGCACCCTGCGTTTGTGCTTCTGGGAAGACCGTAACACAGCAGGTCAAGTAGATTTTGTGATAGACTTCTAATACATAAGCCATGGGAATTGTATTTGTCAAGGAAGTGACTAGAACTGCAAAAATGGCTGAAAAGTTCTATTTTGTCCTCAGAGCAAGGAAGAACATTGCAGCTCCATTTTCTTCCTTTGCAGATCCAAAATGAGCTTGCTCAAAGGTTTTTTGCAAAGGTATATTCCACTAAGATGGTATGACAGAATGGAAAAGTAGATGAGTAGCACTGGTACTCTTCACCATGAAAATCTATGTCTTGGAATATCTTGAAAAGTAAATGGATTCATATGAATTGCAAAGGCTCATGGAAGGAAAAAAGTTCCTACCATTGATTTCAATACTATAAACCTACTGCCTACAACAATAATCTCACTACTGGCTGTGAGAAAGTGCTGTCTGATCTTTCATTTTTAACACACAGTTCTAGGCAGCCTTAATACAAATCCTTTAAATTTGAAATGCACACTCCCATTGCTTTCATGTTCAAAACAGATATTCTACATTATTATAAAAACACTAAGATTAAACATTTTCTTAAGAACAATTTTCTTATTGTCAGTAAGGTCCTTAAACTCATAAAAAAATAAGTGTGGCAACTAAATTTGCACGTAAAGGCTTTGCACTATCTATGAGTAATGGTACAATTTGCACTTCATTATAACAGTACAATTTGAAAAAGTGTAGTAAATAATTAACATAGATTGTAATAAGCATACTGCAGAGTGCAGCTCATGTGCTTTAATTACATATAAGCTCATCTGCAAAATGTGTTGTGGCTGCTTATCAATCTGTTTTATAACCAAACTTTCTCCAGTCAGATGCTGTAACGTGCAATTAACCAGCAGCAGTAACAATTGTTGAAAATTGATAAGCTACTTATAAAGGTAGCCTTAATAGAAAGTGTGTCCAAGAGAGCCCTTCTACTGAAAAAGCTATTTTTAAGAAAAAAAAATTACAAATATATATAGTCTTCCCAATTGCTAGTGTTATTTAAATGACAAGAATCTAAGCACAATTAGAAGTTGAGAAAAAGTCAAATCAAAACCAAGCAAAATTTTTGTTACACTATATATAGAAGTGGTATTATTCCACTCTCATTTGTTGCTAATGCACTGAGGTACAGAAACAAAAATTTGCTGATTCCAAAGGAGGTTTTTCACTTGGTCAATATAATCATTTTTGCAGATAAAGCAGATAACATTAGCTGCTATATTTAGTCTTTGCAGTGTCTTAGGTGAAACCAGAGGCGTTTAATGCTTTTAAAGACCTCCATACTGATGAAATGTGGATACCCTGCCCCTGGAGAGAAATTTCCTAGGACAGGTCCCAGCCTTTTTGCAAAACAGACATGGAGACAACTTGGGTAACGTTTGTGCTTTTTTACAACAGGTTTATATGAGTTCTGAGGGCCAAACGTGGACACTTTGTATTCTTCTACTTAGTTTTTACAGGGCTGGAGGAGAGATGGGTCCTGTTGATGCATGTCTTCTATCTTCCAGATCCATGCAGAAGGAAGGAAATCTGTGTCTAGAACACAGGGAGAATCAATGAGTTTTCTCTCAGTGTTTATTGAAATGAGTTTGATACATGTTCCTTGCAAAGAAGTTGGGATAACTAGTAATATTCCTGTACAGTTTTTCTTTCTCTTGCTGAATGCATATTGAAACACATTATTATCGCTTCCATTAAGAAATTTCAAAGATTTACATCCTCTAAGATTAATTCTGTCACTGCTACACTATGGCACTAACAAAATAAGAGTCTAAATTCAGACTACTATGGCTTTTATTTTCACAAATGGAAACATCGATTTTGGGGTTTTTTATGATATCAGGACCAATATTGTTCCTCTAGTCTGCTGCCAGAATTTGACTAATACTCACTTTGTATCATTTTTTATTTGGCATTGGCTAAATCAGTCCAGTTTGTTCTACCGAAAAACAGAGAGAGAACTTAGCTTTAACTGTTTGCCCCTAAAAACACTTCCAGATGAGGGCTGAATTACACGTCAATTCAGTGATCTGCAAACAAGCTGCAAAAAAATTGCTTTGAGGATATGTTTGGCCCATATATCTCAGCCAGATGCTTGTTCTGAAGTGAAATGTTGGCAATTTAAAATGTCCATATTGTTAATGACTCTTTTATTAGATTTTTTTATCTTACTTATCTAACTTTATCTGTTAGAACAGAAATTATCATATGGTAAAAATCTAAATGCCCTGCTTGGGTAGTTCATTTTCAGGATATTATATGAGTGGAGTATAGGTTTAAATATAGTTTGGGGAAATACAACCAGTTTTCATATTACCCCACGGTATTAATCCTCAAGAAAGGTCATATTTTTTTGGTATCAATATGCCAATTTACATCATTTTTATGTGAGTTTCTTATGTATGGGTATTTTGTCTTCACACCTCAAGCCTTTTTACAGAGAAAACGACTGAGAAGAATGCAAGTGTTTTTTATTATGTCAGAAGTTGGCATGGCATTTGTTAAAAAAGTCATTTTGATTCATGTTAAAAACAATGAACGTGATTTCTGTCACATGTTCGGTTCGATACTGAATAATGATTGATGGTCAGTGTCTGTCTTAGTTGGGTATAGCCACTCTCAAACACTGATTATGACTATAGCAACAAATAGCAATGATATAGAAAGAGAGAAATTATGCTTACTTTAAATAACATCTCTGCATCATGGATGTAGCTGGCCAAAGAGTACTTAGATAATAATAATATATGTCATCTTTGAAATACATCAAGGAGAATGTTTTTAATGCTTTAGTGAAGTGCATGTATCACAGAAGTAATGCACCATGAAGATGGACAGCATCCAAAGAAGTCAATAGTCTAGAATTACGGCAAGTCATTGAGTAAAAAGACACACATCTTATTTTGATGTAGTATTAGTCCTAAAAATTTGCTCTTTTATCTCTGTTACAGCTTGCTACAGTTGAAAATTAACTTTCTTCTTACAGTACTGAGGATCTCTACAAGTACTGATGTTTGTTTAATGAACGTGGAGTGAGTCATTGACCAGTTTTGAACATGTAAGGGGTTTCCAAGCCAGAATGTTGTAATGATAGATCAAAGCTAACTGGAACCATTTTTCATACTGATCATTCTAAGAGTAAGCTTTTGATTTTCTATGCTGATTTGTATTGTAAGCACCAACAAGCATTGTGGTAAGCATTATGAGTATGTTTATTTTAGAATTGTTACTGATTTTTTATATTTCTTATGCTTAAAATGAGGAATCTTCATTGCAATTTTAATTCTGTATGAGTCAGTATTGACTTAAAAGCATTCATCTTATAGTTACTAGAAAAATATGTGTTTCAGATTGCAGGGTCCATGCCTATCTCTTAAAAACCTGAGTGGCATAGGCACGTTCCACTTAATATTTTGGGGGTGGGGTGGGTTTTCTTAAAGCTTAAATGAGATTAAAAATTAATATATTGCAATTGAAAGCTTCTTTTAAAATAAATCAACCAGACGATTCTCACCACCAGCTAAGATAAAAGTAGGTGTTGTGACACTGAAATTCCTCAGGACCTGGGACATCTAATTTCTCTCCAGCTCTAAAAATAGTCTTAAATGAACTTGAATTCATGTATATACTTCAGAGGTAATGAGATCACACCTTTGTATCTGCTCAGAGGAAACCAAACCTTTACAGAGAGAAGGGACCTAAATCTGCTGCAACTTGGAGACTTGTTTCGTGGCCACACCACCATGGTTGTTCCTGTTTGATGAATGTACTCTGTGTCACCTGCCAGTAAGTGTTTTCACATATTATTAAACTAGACAGCAGCATGCATCTGGAATAATGGTAAAATACATAAAAATGATCATAAAACCCAGGAGAAAAAAGTGATTAGCTCCGTTTTAAAAACCTGCTGGTCAGTCATCTATGAGACAGCTCTTACATGTGATTAGCAAAGCTGTCTAGATTTTATGTCACCTCAATTAACTTTTTTTCTCAGTCCTTCACACTCTTTCTGTGGTATCAGCAACACTAATGAAAGTTCTGAATCTCATACAGGACAAGTCATGCAGTTTACATGAGAGCAAAGTACTGTTCTCCTGCAAGAAAAAAGAAACAATGACCCACATCACCTCATATTATCTGGCTAATCAAAATTAGCAGTGGGTTTTTCGTGAATGGCTCGTGAATATGATTATTCATGGATTTTGCTGAATAAAGCTGTCATGGGGCTATTTCGTGTTTAACAACAAACAGTAATTTTTATTTGTTTGTCCTTAACTGAAAACCTGATAATCATCCTGTTTAAAATCCAGCTAAACCTGACTCCTAAAAATAAACTTGAAAGCTAAATCTCAGTCTGGGGAATTATCACTAATAAATATTCTGACACAAGACAACTGGTTATTTTAGCCGCACAAAATATAGTTCAAGTTTGTTCTTCCCCTCTTTTAATAGCTCTACAGGGGACACAATTATGAAGAGGGAAACGGAGCTGGGACGGATGCTCCATTAGTTTTAATTAACGGATTTGAGTGGACTTCAGTTAAAGCTGGTGAATCTCTGGCAAATTATCCAAGTGTACCCTGAAGAAGCATATCCTTTAAGACAATATAATTTTTTACAAAGCCGCTGTTTTAATGACCATGGAACAGCAATACAAAATTAAACAGTTATATTTGTCTAGGAAAAAGTTACTGGTATCACCTAGCTTTATGACATACCCTGTCCACTCTTTTTCAGGACTATAAAAAACTGTAATAACAGCATTGTGCTCCTCTAACATGGCATTATTGTTACATATACACCACTGGATCACTGTTATTCCCTTTCTCCCTCCCTGCCCCTCTCCCCCCAACTTTTTCTTTCTAAGGCAAATATTTTCTCACACTCTCCTTTAGCTGAATAGCCCGACTACAAATGTCATGATTTTAGACCTTTACACACTGGATGGAAGAGGCAGACGTACAAGATGTGTGCAAAGCTTTTTACTAACAGCTACAAAGCTTGAGGTGAGAGTGTCTGTTACTCTTCTCCACTGATTTTATGGGGATACCAGCCAACAGATTCATACAGTCTAGGGTTGTAGCAGATCCATTTCTCACATGTTTGTACCTTTGGAAAGTCCTTTTTCAGTGCTTCATCATCTTGTGCAGGGAAGCTGCATCATCCCACCCAATGCAGACAACTACTGGCTTGGCCATGGTAAAAGCCCCTTGTGGCTGTGAAGAAAAGGCTGAATCTACTCCTAAAATAGTGCAAAAGCCACACAAGTCTATGCCAAATGCTAGACTGATTCTAAGCAGTGGGCAACAGACAGCTAAGAAATCTATTTTTAAGATAAGCAGAAGATGAATATTCATCAAAGGAGCTGCTGATTGAACAAGTTCTTGAATCAGACCAGCTCTTTTAAATGGTTACGTTAAAACCCACTGATTCAGGCAATTTCAAAAGTTCTGCTAGAAAATGATTTTTTTTTAATGTCTCTTGTTTAAAAGCCACTGGCAAGACAAATAATATCAAGTAGCAGGATGGCACTTGTGTAAAAGCACAAGTACAAGGTTGAAATGAGGATGAGCAAACAACTATGCAAGTCATCATCTAACCCTCCTAGAGTTTTACATTGCTAGGTAGAGTGCAAGTCATCAGTTCTTGGGATGAAATGCTTGAGGATTACAGATAATACTTCCAATTTCAGTTTTTATAATGGAAACACTAGATTTTTGAAAGGAATAGTATGTAATATACAAAGAGAATGGGTACTTCGGTCATGGAAAAGATTTTTTTTAAGTGTTAAAGTGTAGTGTTTATTGTCTATATTTTTAGTCTTCATTTCTTGTACATACTTGGTGTACTCTATGTGCATGTGAGCTGTTTTGAAAGTAAAATAGAAAATATGCATCATTTGTGAGAATTTGTAAAAGATTTTTGTTGAAGGAATAACCAAAAAAAAAAAAAAAAAAAAAAGAGTGCAAAACCTCATACCCTTCAGCTTTAAAAAAAAAAAAGCATCAAGCCTGATTAGACTGACAGCATTCCAGTTTTGTATTATGTTCAGTATCAATTATAATGTGAAAAGTTCTGATGGCCTTCCCATTATAAACACTTTTTCTCAATAGTCTTTCAAGAAGAAGTACAGGAATTCTGACTGAAACAAAAGGAATTAAGCTAGATACCTTGTTTGAAATACTTATTTTTTACTACTCTGGGGGATTTCAAAGGTGTAAGTTCAGTAAACATAATTTTCTGCACTTATAGATGTACCTTCACAAATTTTGTAAGTCTTAGTACTTGATTTTTTTTGCAAATGTCTATGAATTCAATAAATAATAATGATTTTTTTGTTAGTTGTGCATATTGTTTTTCAGTGCAGGAGAAAAGCTGACATAGAATATTCAGAGAAAATGTTTCTAATTAGAAAATGCAAGTCTAGAAGCTCTTAGAATAGATTTTTACTGCTTGTCTAAAACCTTGCCATTCCAGTCAAGAGCACTGACTTCTCAGATGGTCTATTCCAATCTCTTCTTTTCTTCATTAAAGCCGATGAAAAGCTTGTTACATTTCAGTTCAAGAATGAAGTTGGGTGGGAATGAAATCTGAAGCTTTATAGTCTTTCACAAAACACCTTTCCCCTTTTCTTATCTCAAAAGAGGATTGTTTCTGTGTCAATTTGTGATTTCCAGCTAGAAGTGGTTAGAGAGCTGTTGTGGATGAGACATACTGGGAACAAAGATAAGAGAACATTTTCTGTCTCATACACCTGTTGAGGAACCTCACAGCTCAAGGACCTTCTCACAGAGAAAGCAGCAGGAACCTGATAGAATAGTTTCCCATTATTTGGAAAACTCTCTAGGGTACTTTGAAGAGAATTTTTGATTGAGAAACTTCACAGTACACCCTATTATTTTATTTTGAAGACAACCCTTTTTTTTTTATTTTTAATGCTTACTGTAGTCCATTCCACTTACTCCATTCTTCACTCTTTCTAGTCCTCCATGTCATTAAAGAATAAGCAGCTGCAATGCAAGTAATCCTAACCTACCAGGATTATGCTCATCAATTCTTCGGCTTCACTGCCAATCATATCACCAAGTCAACTTATTGGTAAGGGAGGATGCATGGTTGTGGTGGAATAAAAATCAGCATTTGGCAGTGGCAAAAATTCTCAAGAGTACACAGCACAACTTCCAAATGAAGTAGCTTTTATTATTTTCATTTTGCTTCTTATTCCTTATCCAAAAGACAAATGACCTTGCTGTCAGAGCAATGCAAAAAGAAAAATGAAGTCAGTGGCATGCAGTACAGCACTGCGTGCTCTGCTTCCTAATAGATGCAAAAATAGCAAACTTCTCAAAAATAACAAATTTAGACTTTTGTGTTCACTAACATTTTTACATGCAGCCTCATTTGAGAAGAACAGTAGCTAGTGGAGAATAACTCACAAAGTAATTCCCCTTGGTCTTCATCATGCCCCCTTCAAGCAATTCAGTACTCATTCTATCACAAAGTATGTGGTAAAATTTTATTGTTATAATCAGGCTATGAAAACAAATGAATCTGCAGCAGAATTTAGCTATTAAGTGTGGAGGATGTTTTGTTTTGGGGCTTGAGGTTTTTAGAGACCTTATCATACTGAGGAAAGGATATTCCTCCTCAGACAGATACATTTGCAAAAGCTGTATCCTAAATATCTTAATAGTGTTGTGTCTTCTGTATTGTGTTTATACACAACATTCTCATGGGTATTTAAATAGAAATTCACTAGCTTGTATTGCAAGATAAGACAGTTAAGTCAAACTTTCGGTTAGAGCTGGGTCCCACTTAAAAAGTGAATAACAATACCTCTGTGTTATATAGGTTTAAGGCCCACTTTCACTGTAATTCTCCACTCCACGTTTTTAAGTTTTCTCACTTTATAGGATAAGCATTGATCCCTACTTAATTTCTACAGAGTATATCTGGTTTGGGGTACTTCTGGGCACAAAAAGAAATCTCAAAATTTCCATATTGCAAAGTTAAGCAAATATTCATTTAGACATTTAAAAGTAGTGAATAAGTGGAGAAAAAATCTCCACATTCTTTGAAAAATAAACTATTTCTTCCAGAGCTGGGTTAAATGCATAAAGGCTCAATTCTTCAGCTCAGGCAAACTTCTAAGTTAGTCAATAGAGCTTTATTCAGTCACATGGGCCTTTCACAACATCTTGCAAATGAGTAGTCCATATATTGAATATTAGCTAACCAGATATAAGTGCTAGGTAATGGAAATAAGCATGAGCAGGAGGGTGTTTCTAAAATTTTGGGAAAGTTTTGTATCTTTAGAACCTAATAAAATGTTTTGCATGGACTTTAATTCAATCTGCAGCAGGATGTTTCTTTGTGCTAGAAACTGTGTGCCTGCCTTCCCACTTCTTGCATATTTACAGACACTATCATGCATCACATTTAAAGCAAACCTCACGGTGACTCTTCAGATCCTGTCAAATCACCTGAAAGCTCTTCTCATTTTATTTCTCACTTCTGGAAAAGCCTCAGAGAACAAATGGTTCTTGCGGCGTGCCTGAGAAATCAGCCAGATTCAGGCTCCGATGAACCGAGGCGGGAGCAAATCCTGCAGTTAAGGACCCATCGCTGATTATGCCCTGACTCCAGCCCCTGGTGATTAAGCCGGGGGCCTGTTACCTTGAGCATGTTAGATGATCTCAACTGTCATGGTGTCATTTTTAAACACCCCGATGCACATTTTCCCAGCACAGCTTGACAGGGACAGGTGTTATTGCTGAAACCATTTGCATGCAGACGAGTTTACCTGTGGCACTGAGGCATTTGCAGCCCTTAATCCTCCAGGAACTGAAAGGACAAACAATAATCCTGTTGTTTTAACATAAGAACAATCAGACTTCTGTGGATGGAATAATTTCTGATCCCCATGTTGCAATGTCTGTAATTTTTTGCTACTTTCTGCAAATCTGTGCTCCTATTATTACACAATTATAGTCATTTGTATAGCTGTCAGACTACAGCATTAGAGGGGCACAGTTGCAGAGAGAAGTTGAATTGGAAAAACAGGTATCCATAAAAACAGTCTGAAGTTGAACAGTGGGCCCCACTCTGCAAATCTACATTTTTGTTGGACTGGGAATAACAATGATTAAGAGACTCCCATCCTGTACTACGCAGTGTTCTGTAATGTGTGAACACAGGGTGGCTTCACTACTCTAAGAAAGTGTCTGAAATCCATAAATCTACATGATCGTTCAAATGTTAATGCTTCTATTAATAAAATAGAGCATTTACTATAAGAAGTGGAACAGCTGGTTCACATGAAATCTGCATTTATTTCCAGAAAACTTGTGTCTGCTAAAGTTTCATAACACCTCAGAACACTACACCTTAAAGAATTTAAAAGCAATATATTTTCACGTGTTTTGTATTTAGGTCTGAGAGCACTTCCTATGTGTGCAGTTCATCAAATGCATGATAGTCGATATAGCTATGAATACAATTTAGCAGAAATATTCATATGTTGTCAATTTTCCAAAACAAGGTTGCTAGTTACTATATTAACCATACACTGATGGGACAAGCAGCTTAACAGTGTCACTCTTCCTTTCCATTGTAGCTCTACAATTTTCCTGCAATTTTCCTCTAGCAATATTAGGATATTTAGTATATTTTCAAAGGTAAAGTAATTAGACTGTATTCCTTAGTTCAAGTTGTTATATGGATAAAAGATTTTTAAGAATTTATAGTCTTGTGGAGAGTAGACATAGTCTAGCCCCGCTTATAAGACTCCAATTTTGAAATAACTTAAGCACCTACTTGTGTTTTTAAGCAGATGCTTTTACTCAATTGTCTATAGTCTAAAATTGACCTGTACTGAGACTGTGGAATTAGGTTACAGTAAAGGAAATGCTTAGGTGTGTGTGCCCTAATTAAGGCCAATCTAAGTGATGACTTTAGATAGCTTAAAAATGAACTAGCAAGCAAGCGTATATGCTTCTAAGTGCATAAACCCCCCAAGAATCCCATATAACAATAAACAATAGTTTCAATATATTTGGGAAATTATGAAAATGTTTAATATTAGTTAAAATTAGGAATATTTTCTAAATAAAAGAAGATTATAATTGTCATCATGTTTTAGATCAGCACCTTTATTCCAGTAATACTTCCATAATTACTTGTAATTGTACCCTACAACAGGCATCCATATTTTTCCCCAAGAAAATTAGAAGGTCTAAAGATATGACTATCATCATAAAATACAGTACAGAGAAAAGCTGCTGTCTGATTTATATTTTCTTATTATGATAATGATTCGCATTCATTACTTGGGGTGAATTAAATCCACCATAACAACAGTTATAAACCTTCCTATAATTAAGATGAACCAAAACATGTTAAAAAAAATGCTTCTTGATAATTACTCTTGATAATGAAAATGATATTTCAGAATGTGATTTTTATGTTATCTTAATATTGCTGATGCAATTTACAGAAGAATAAATTACCAAGAAAAGTTATATTCCACTCAGTGTGAGAGAAACTGCCAGCCTTAACCTAGTACTTTTAGTCTCTTTCCAATCTCGCATAAATGAAATGTTCCTTTGATATTACATTTCAGTTGCACTTATCTAACAGGTACCCCACAATAAGACCCCTAAAAACCACTCCTCCAATTCAGAAGAAAGGAATAAGATTGCTAAGAAAAAGCCTTATGTATTTGGAACGAATAGCTAGAAAGAGATGGAATGGAAAATGTTACTTTCTAGTTGCAGGATGTTGACTAGTTGATGTTTTGTAACTTTGAGCTTTCAAGTGCTGCTGCTGGTTCTGGAAATTTTACTTGTTCTCTGTTGAGTTCATCTGGAATTGAAGACAACCATATTCAGACAGGTGAAATGAGTAGCCTACATCCCCTAACCATAAAAAGCAACCCAAACAACCTCAACTTCAGAATTAAGAGCCAGTGGCACAGCTAAAGCGAAAATATTATTTGTGTCAGAAATATTCACTGTGAAATGTAGCTAGTCTTGATTAGAGACAGAGTTATAAAGTAATTGGAGTATCATGGTGGGTAGGTGGGTGTAGAGTAGGTTTCTAGGTTCATGTATTGGAATGCATACCCGTAATGAAAGAGAAGTGTTGCTTCCTAAGGAAAGACAGTGCTATATAAAAAAAACCCAAACAAACAAAACCACAGAAAAAAACCAAAATCTCTGGAAAATAGTAAGAGATGGTAAAGAACTGTATGAAATAAAAATGCAAGAGATAAGAGGAAATCACAGGAGAAAAATATTGTTAGAGATATTGAAAGGATGAAGTTAAACAGCTTTCTGTGTGATGTTTGAAGGATTCTTAATAACAAACTTGAGAAACTGTAAAATACAATAGAATCAAATACAAGAAGAATAAACAATAATATTTGTCTTTGAAAGATGTTCCAAAGTCTGTTTTAGTTACTGAAAGATAGGATTATCTACAAAGCAAAGAACCTTTTACTCACGAATTTTAAAATCTGACTGGATACATTTTGGAAAAAAATTGCTGATAGTACAGTTTTTTTGGAAGTTTTTTCAAATCTGGCAAGATTCCAGAAAAAGTAGGCAAAGAATACAGGATGGGAATGTGTCACTGAATATAATGTCTTAAATGAGGACTGCAGTTAGGAGGTGTTTTGCTACAGGGTCCTTCAACAGGCTACTTCAGTATGTCAGTATTGGTGCTTTTTTCTTTGGCCTTTCTCAAGTTTTAAGTCCATTATGATAAGTATGGGCTGAGAAGTGCTATCTAGTCTGGTTATTGATCCTCAAGCAATTGACCTATTGTAGAAGTAACTGAACTATCTTTATGTCATAGGAGTTGAAGGTTTTAAGAAGACATTCTACACATTTCACTAACGTGATCTAGTTTTTAAGGTTATTTAATGTTAAAATATTTTACTAACAATAATTTTTAGTTTTTATAAAATATCCATCAGTAATGTTCTATTGCAATACTAGGTAGGGCACCTGTAACATCATTTTGACTATCAAGTTCTAAAATTTATCTCCTAGGATTTCAAGTATTCTGCACATAATGTAATTAGGTTTAAAATTTATATGACTATTTCCAGCCTAATGTAAACAAAATTAGTTTATTTCCAATTGTTGGCAACAGTAAATTATGTTTTTTTTCTGATGAACATTCAGTTAGCTACTTCCTGGCTCCACTAAACTCTTTTTGTGTATCTGTTGTCTTATCTACTGGCATTAGCACTAAGAAATATTTTACATATCCTGCAAAATCTAGGTGGCAAAGTGTGGGTGAGAAGCTTATTCTATTGTAAACACAATTAGTAGATCTAATTTGCATGTGCTCTTCCTGAAGTAGCCAGACATTCCTGCCAAACCAGCTTGACAAAAGCAGTTGGTTTAGATAGATATGTTGAAAAGATCTGTCTGAAAACAACAGCGACAGGCCAAAAATAGCCTATACCTGACTAGCTGATCTTTAGCAGCCACAGTGTCTTTGAAGAAAAAGGCTAAATAAACAATATAGGGAATTGAAATTTAAGTGTGCTAACAGAACAGATTTCCAGAATTGGGAAATGAATTGCAGAAATCTCAAATTTCTGTGGGGTTTTGCTTCAAAATAGCCACAGCTGAAATGTGATTGCTCAAATATGCCATCCGGTTCACCCAGTTAAGATAACTGAAAATGACTCTGGTCAATCCTGGAAAGAAATTTCACAGCTTTTAGGGTTAACCTAGAAAAGTATTTATGTTGCATGGTTTAGCTCAACAGTCATAAGTTTTTTTCTGTTTGGATTGTCTCCATACCTTGGGAAATCTAGAAACCAGAATTAGGCATTTTTGTTCTTACATGGCAAATACACCACTATGCACCAGTAGAATAAATGAACAAACAGCACTACAGAGTAGTTCTGGCACATTCCTTGTTTTTTGTTATCTGTAAATCAAGAGCAATCAGGAATGATCCTGCAATGCCAAACCATATATGATTAAGAGGAAAACGTAGATTTAATGTGTCCAGCGGAATTGGTAACAGTTGGTTTACCTTCAGTGAGAGCTAACACATCTTCACCACACCAGCTTTATGGATGCTCATTTTGTTGCTTATAAAAAAAAATGAGGAGCTGCATGAACATACTCTTCCCTACGGAAAGACAGATGTATTTGGGATCTAGATTTTCTCTGCAGCCTTTCTGTAAAAGAGTGGAAGTAGGAACCTGTTTGCCGCTGCAGAATGTGTTGTTAGTTTCCTATCCGTAGCTTAAAATGTCCTTATTTTATTGTACAAAGTTTTAATCTTGCTCTGGCAGTGTTCTGCTCTCTTTCCCAAGGGGACTGGAGCTCTTTCTCTGTGTCAGAAGATGAAAGATATAGTAACAACCATGTTCAAAAACCACTTCAAAACCTGTGAGACTTTTTGGAGAGCTGACTGATACACTGGAAATCAACACATGTATGGAATAACATCAGTTTATGAAATGATTATGTGTTTAACCTCACATCCTGTAAAGCTCAAATAATTGCCTTTGCATCTAACATTTTTTTAAAATAGGTTAATTTTGAAAAAAAAAAATAAATAAAAGAAAGAGATACTGGAACTGTGTAGAATTTTATTAGCTGGGAAGTCAAGGACATTTTAAGAAGATGAAAATTAATTAGCTAACTTAAAATTTGGGGGGTTTTGTACAATCAAAAGGTTTAATATCTTGGCAATAGTTTCAAGTTTTCATGATAATTTATTGATCACTATTAGTTGAGATATATGTAAATATGTCTCTGTGTGTATCTTATAGATGCAACTTCTGGAATAAGACACTAGACTTGGAGAAAATACATTTTTTTGGCTCTTGAAAAGGTAAGATATCAGCAGTAGTTACCCTAAAATATAAAATATTTATTTTCCAAATGGTACCTGGCAACTATTTTCACATCATTCCTTCTTAATATCTATTCTAAGGTGCAAGTGTGGTTTTCTTATAGACCTGCACATAAACTTCAATTGTACAGTAAGAAGTTGTAGCGCTGGAGGTTGATGAGGCACCCTGGGGTTATACCAACAGAATCCAGCCAAGTGCCTGGACTGACCTATGAACACTAATAAGTAGAGAATTTGAACCAGAGAATTATTTTGTCTTAAATATATATTTGAAATGAAGCTAAGTTCTGACTACTTATCTTTCACTTATTAAAAGAAAACTGTGCTTGGCTAAGAGTGAGAAAAAAGGTTGTACAATATTGCTATTAAATTATATATTTCATAAAAGAAATACAATGAGAGTATTTGTGTATATTTTCTTCCTTCTAAAACTACATCTTTATTTAAGCTTCTTTTAAAATTAACTGACCTAGTAATTTGTATTCACAGCTGGCATAATTTATTCTTCTTACTCTAGGTGTTTTCTAATAATCATAGGACAATACCCTTCATGGAGAGACGATGAAATTGCTCAGGTTCATTATCTTTTGCTTCACATGCACTGCTAGCAGACAACAGTCAAGGAATTGTTGCTAACACTGGCTCATGCTTTTAGTTCTAACATAAGAAGCATTGAAATATCTGAAAATAAACTGCATTTGGTCTTTGATAAAACCCTAGCAAGTTGGAGATGTCCTTTCTCTGAAGAAATCTTAGGGAAAGAAGACCAAACAAAGATGACAGTGAAAATGGGAATGAAATGAATGCTCACTTAAAAATATTGGAGTATTTCCCCTTGAGGTGCAGCAGATGCAATCATTCATATTCACTAATTTGTATGTTTACTAAGAGTTGCTGATTGCCCAGTGGAAATGAGAAAATAATTAGTTGTCTAAAGAATATTTTATATTTATTTAAATACCGGTAAAGTATAATCACAATAATAATTTACATGCAATGCTCATTAATGCAGAATTGTGTACTGAAATAGAGAATAACAGTATATTTATTATGTGAAAAAATGAGAAAAAAAATCCCAACCCTTCTTTTAATAGATTTTAAGGGTTGGGTTTGTTATTGGAGGTTTTTAATTCCCTGAAATCTGCTCCTGCTTTATTACTAAGAAAATGATAGCTAACAAAATCTGAACAAGTTTAGCTACAGTAGATAGAGTGGTTTGCTAATGGAAAATGACATTTTTCTCTTAGTCTCAAACTAACTAGAATTTTATTTATCTCGCTCTTAAATGTATTCAAGTGTGAGGTAAATGAACCATGACACATACATTTCTGAGTTGGAAAAAAAGTCATAGGCATAAATAGGTGACAGCTATTCATAACAATTAGGCTAAATTTACAAAAGAAATAGAAAAGAAGCCTATGTGACTACTGGCGGAACAAATGGTTTCAAGTACACCACAGAATGATAGAAGCAGGAAGATATTAAACAGATGTATTGTCTTCTAGGTGCTAGGTCTATAGAAGAAAAGATTATTTCAAATCTCGTTTCAGTTGTAATTGAACTATTCCTCATGAAAGATAAATTTTCACTAAATTGCACTACGGCATTTTCATGACTTTGGCTTGGCTTAATACTGTGTGGATTAAGGGCCTGAAATATTCCATTCCTTTCAGTACAGGGATATGCACATGGAATTCTGAGAGCTTAGAATTTAAATTTAAATTAAGTATAAGCCACAAAAATACTCATTCCCTTTCAAAGTAAAAAATATCAAACACAAAAAAAGTAAACAAAAAAAAATCACAAACCTGTTCTGGTTCCCTTTTAGATAACTTAAAATTAAATTATTTCTTATTGTCTAATTATTATAAAACCCACCTTTTGTTTTCTACAGTTCACACATCAGGTTGGAGAAGTTGGCATGTGCTTGCCTTCCTGAATTCAAGTTTTACAGAATGTTACAATTTCTTCTGCAATTTCAGCCTCTTAGGAATTGTATATTACTGTAACAAACAAAGTTGCTTCATTTATTTTCCAATATACTAATCTGTTGCAGAATTAATAACTAGTAATTACTCTATTGCACTTTGTTCTATTTCCCAGAAATGATATCAGATCCTTAAAACATTTCTCCCTATTTCAAGAAAAGTGACTTTAAAGGACTGTGATATATTTTGAATTGCAAATTGGAAATTATAATTGTGAATAAAAACTCCCTAGTGGTAGGAGCTGAGAAGGATGTTTTTTTAATTCCCTTTTTTTTTCAGCGAGTTATGGCTCTTAAGCAAACTTCATTTAGACCCCGTTTTCCAACACTTCATTGTTTTTTGCATTACACCCTAAAAAGCTACCATTAATTGACTGTTCCCTCTGTACCAACTGGTCTCACCTGCACAGCAGCCCCTAGGCTTGCCCCGGTGGCTAGTGAGCCAGCAGTAGCACTGCAGCAGTGGAGCAACACCAGGAGCCCTGGACCCCCAGGGACAGGCAAGTGTCCCATTGCCGGCGGAGCAGTACGCAGCCCTTGGCAGTGCATGTGTTACCCTGCTCTGAGCCACTTTGCCTCATGACGGCAAGAAGGGGACTTTGCCAGTCACATAGCCCCTACCTACTGCTCAGCCTCCTGCTTGATGACTGCAGGCAAAGACCAGATTTTGCTTGTAATACTTGGTTTTCAACCTGCAAGCCAGGAAAAGGAACATACTGTTTCTGCGTTTATCTTTTACTAAAAGTTCAACGTACAGGCGACACGTAATCTGCCTCAGTCCTTCGTTTTGCTGAGCTGTGAAACTGCAAAATGAACCTTTACAGCAGAAAATTCACATGATACAAAATGTAAGTGCATCTGTGAGTTGAGAAATATGTGATATCACATTCCTTTTTTTAAGGTTTTTTTTCCCTCGCTGGTTAAATTCAAAAAAAGGAATTTGTGATATTTTTCAGGTTTACCACTAGACCACCTCTGTGTTTTAGTAGTAACCTTACAGCTAAGAAAGGATTTACTGTGGTTCTTTGTTGCGCCACAGTTCGTAGTGAGCACATAATGTTTTAACGGCTGAACAGCAGCAAAATTTTTTTAACTTTTGTGCTTATGCTTGTATCATACAAAAGTCACTTTGACCCGGTGCACAACATTTTAATTTGATTTCTTGTGTCTGTAACAAAGGGGAAATGATGAAAATGAGGATCTGTGCTTCATATTTTTCATAAAGCCAGAGATCACAACAGTGGTCCTGTGCTTCTCCAGAATTTAAAGTCTTCAGTCACCAACCAATGGTTCCATGACTTTATTAATTTCCTTCCCTTTGTGCAAAAAGGTTTCAATCCACATTATTTACTGCCCAGGAATATGCATAGTTAACTATAATAAAATGTGGACAGATTTTAGGTGCTCCAACTGCTCCATTTCTGTGCTTTTTTAATACAAATATACAATGATGAGTTCACAGGTATGTAAGTTTTATGCCTAGGTGTTCTACCAAGGAAGCAACAGAATAGTAAGAATTATTTGTCCCTAGCAATGCTTAAATGATAGAGTGCAAAATTCTTTGCTTCTATTTTTTTTTTTTTTTTTTGCTTTAGTGTAAAATGCCCCAAATTACTTAAAATGCTCTGGTTTAAATCTGATAAATAACTCATCTGAGTTAGAATGAAGGTTTTCTTCCTTGTTAAGCTTGAGCAAAACTTACAGGTTTTGCCTGATGTTTTGTCACCAGAGTGAAGAATGAATCGTTGTAAAGACTATGTGGTAGTATTCCAACTTCTTTTACTTTGTGAACTGGGAGGGAAGGTGGAAGTAATTATTTTTTTGTAGTTAAGACATGAGTTCTTAATTTCTTAAGCTTTTAAACCTTGAATGTATATTTTCCGTCAGTGCTTTCAGAGTATCCATTAATTTTGGATGTATTAACATGTTATTGCATAACCAGAAAAGCAATACTTTCCAAAATCTTAATGATTTTCTTTATCTATACACTAATAGATAAGAAATTCTAAGACACAGTGCTTTGCTCTACGATGTGCCAAGTATCTTGCAATTATTGAAGAGCAGCTGCTCTAAAAAGTTCTGAACCTTTGCTTATTAAAAAAAGAACCTCCCTTGGAAGTCAAAATTTGATAGTGCCATAATACTTTATATTAAAAACCAGTTCTAGGATTGTCTCTTAATTTGATGAATCAAATTGTGATTTGCAGTACTCTGAGATTCATCTGATTCCTTAGGAAATACTTGCTCCCTTGCTGCTCCAACAGTCTCAATTGCAAACATGATGTTTGACTGTTGTCCTTGGATCCAGATGCTAGTTATAATTTCACTGCATGTTTCAACACAATCATCCCTCAGCTGGGTCATGAACTTGAAATGATCTGGTAACAAGTTCTGGTAACTAACTTCTCAAAGAGGGATGATTCATTTATTTTCAAGAGGACATATCTCTCTGAGTTTCTATTTAATGTATAGATTGCCTTCTGCTGACCTATGCCTTACTTTAACCACCTCCATGGCTACACTGTTTGTAAGAATGTTGGTAGAGAAACTGGAATTAACACTGAAAAGTTAAATATTTTTCCATCAAATTACAGTATAGCTCAGCTTTTTGGAGTTGACATTGTCATGAATTAGTAACATGCTAAAGAAAAAGTAGCAACTTTCACGATGAAGGGCAGTTCCAAGCAAGTTTCCCTAACTCTCTGACATCTAGCATATCACTACATATTGGAGAGAACAGACTACAAGTGAGGGGACAGAGTTCATTGAAATGAATGTGTTTAGGCTAGACACTTAATGTTAATCTCAAAGAGGTGCAAAAACCTGCCGTGATACTGAGTGTTTAGGCAATAAAATGGCAGATGGAGCCTGAAGACAATTACTGTGAAGTAATACTCATAGGAGAAAACACTTCAGCTGTACATGGGAATACAGTGATGAGTTCCAAATTAGCTATCACCTCTCAGGATAAAGATCTTGAAATCTTTGAGGATAAAGATTAAAATATACCTACCTTGGGCATACCGTCAGCTCTGGTCCCTCAAAAGAAGGCTAAAATAGAACTAGAAAATATACAGAGAAGGATACAGAATGGTCTGTATACCAACAAAACTGGTAGAATAAAAGTGTTAAGTTTGGAAAAGAGCAAAGAGTATTAGGTCATTATTTGTAGAAAATATTGAAGTAAAAAGTGTATTTAGAATAAATATACTTCGAGAAAAAGTTTTCAGACAATTTTCTTCCTAATTCTGTGAAAATTATTTCCGCATTTTTTTCTGAAGGATAAAGGATCTCTGAAAGGCTTAGTAGAGGTTCATGAGGAACCTACTCGATGACTGTTGAACATAATAGTCTGCATTGAGCATCCAGTTCACTAACATTGGACTGACAAAAGCATTAAGGACAGATCAAGGGAGAATCACTGTCACCTCCCTTTGTTCATCAGCTCCATCTCTGTGTGTTGCCTAGTGCAGGATCATCATCTAGATGGATACCTGAATCTGACCCAGCTTGGTAGCTATTACATGCTTGGAGCATATCTTAAAAAGGATTTTAAAACAAAAAAAAAAGAAAAAGGAGGTGTCACCATCCACTATATCATGTTCTACAAAAACCACAAGGGCTTAACCTTTATATACAAAAGGAAAATGTTGCACCTCTCTGTAAGAGCAAGATTTGAAGGTATAGCTCTGCTGAATTTTCAGATACACGTTACTGAGTAGCAATGATTTACTTCCTGTAACACTTTCATTTTTATCTTTCTCAATGGAAAGAAGGTCCCAGTGAGCAGCAGGCTGTTCTCTACTTCAAATTCAGAAAAGTTTCAAAAAGAGAGAGGAAAGATTGCCAGGAGCCCTTTAAGCTTTAATGCTCAGATTCAGACCATTTTGACTTAAGGGCTTTTGAAAGCTACTGCAGGCAATAGATGAATTGCAAAACAAGTAAAACAGAAAATTGATGTACAATTATGCATCTGCATTTATTGGATTTGAACTCAGCAGGGAACAAGGCCAGCTGAAGAGGCTGTAACAATCAGATGGCATATGAAATTTGGTTAGCTCTGCTTGGCAGAGAGGGTGAGGAATTACCTGTATGTCCAGATTGGAATGTCTTGGATTAATGCTGTTTCCAAAATTCCTTCTTGCCTATGTATTACAGGAAAGTTTCAGAAATTATGTTCATGATTTACAGTAATGCTAACTTGTATGGGTATTACTCACTTCTAAGGTGTCCTTGAAAAAAATTTAATCATCATTCTGCATATGTTTTTTGGATTAAACATTTGTGCTAAGCATTTTGTACTAGTAATGTGCTGGGGTTGTTTTGTTCATTTTTGTTGTTGTTGGGGAGTTTTTGCCATTATGAATTCATGGCTTTCTCTTCTCTACTGGTGGAAGGTATTTCTGCTCTGCTGATTCCTTGGGAGATCTCATCATGTAGAATAAATTATGTGGGTTCCTCAAATTAGTTTGGGTTTATGCCCTACATCGGCAGCTAATTCATGAATTAGGCTGCTTAAAATGGACTTCATCAAATAAAATACCTTCAGGACAAAATAGAGCTGTAATCTCTAAGTATGCAAAACAAAAAGTGCCTAGTGCATTCATCCGATAAACAGGCAACTAATCTGCAGCTAAGATTAGGAAGTTTATAAAATCTATTTCAAAAAGTTTTAATTAAAATGAGTTCAATGAGCTGTGGCTTAAAATGATACTTCTGCTTTCTTTTTACAGTATCATAGGATCATATCATTGCATAAAAGCATAGAATGCACTGTGCAGACTTCAGAGCACACAGGACGCTGACAGATGGACACATATTAGCTTTAAAACCAAAGGAAAAAAAAAGTGAATATGGATGTGTTACACTGACAGATTTCTAACCAAATTATGCATAAGCGTTCTATGTTTTACACACCAAGGATATACTGATTCAAAATGTCAGGTCCTTTAATTAAAAGTAATAGGAAGTTAGGGCTCAAGTGTGTATGGAAGCTATTAGTGACTGAAGCTAACTCTGGATCTGTTACTGAATCTCTTTTTGAGTTTATCAAATTCATTTCTCCTTCCAGAGCTTGCTTTTTCATTAATAAAATCAAAATATTAGTAAGCAATTGCTTCACAGTAAGAAGGATTGGCAACTGTTTATTCAGAGCTTTGAAGGTATTTGTTCAGATTGTTTCTGTTTTCTCTCATTGTTTTCATTGTAATGGTGGTGAACTATTATTTGGTAGAATCTAATCAACGAGGACAGAATCTCTAAATTTCTTCTTCCTTTCTGCTCCAAAACAGAAAAGCTGTAGCAGATTAAGTTAAATCCTATTGTTTATATGGCATTCTAAAGTAGCTGAGGAAGTAAAACATGGATAGATAGCTGAAATTTACTGAACTACAACTAGAGTGTGTAAAGACATTCCCATTGTATACAAAACCTTTTTTAACAGTCTGGTTCCTCCTCTAAGAGATAATGGCATCTGAAATGCTTCACCAAAATACAGATGATTTTTGACAATTTAAGATAAATCATAGTACAACCATGGTTACTCAGCCAGATATATATTTAATAACTTTGAAAAAGAGTGAATATTCCCAAATATTTTTTATTTCTAATTTGTTGGTATTTTGTCCATACAGGAAAAACACTACAGCAGAGTTATAAATCTGCTTTGAATATATCTGCCACAGAACATGCCCCTTATGCAAACCTTTTCATGGTAGAACATGCTGATGCACTTTTTCTCGTACTTCATTGCTAAATAGCCTTTTAAGTGTGTCTTTGGTAACAAATAATTCAGGTTATTTCTGACAACCTTGAATCCTATTTTTGAAACTAGCAGAGCAGCTCATGTCTCCTGCCCAGCTGGCTTCATACTGTAGTCCAACTTACCTTCAACCCCACCTACCCTAAAGGCCTAGGAAATATCAAAGAAATCCTACAGGGAATCAAAATAAAATATGTTCAAAGGATGAGATCTCAAACTTGTAGGCAGCAAACTAAAAATCTCTTGATGTTCCCTCTTCCTTTTGTTTTACAGTTGCTTGGGGACCTATATCTCCTTAGGGGCTAGAAAAAAAAACAACCCAAAACCAACTTCCCTTCAACCTCTTCATATTAAATTTTATTCTCTTTTCAAATATGTTGAGATATTGCCTGTGGAAATAACCCAAAATTAATCCAGCTAAGCTGGTGTAAGACAATTGTGTTGCTTATACTTTTACTGGAACTAAATCAACTCCGGCAAGTCCTACTAAACCAATTCAAGCCAGCTTGGATGTAATTTCTCAATTCATATTTGGAAACAGGTAAGGAATAAATATTTTTCTTCTTAAGAAAGCTTTCTAAAATGATGGCTCAAAAAATTATTAAAATAGTAATGTGGAGCAATTCCAATCTCATTAGAAGATCACTGTAGACTAGGTTCCCAGGTAAGATAGAACATAATAACTTTAACTCAATAGAAGTGTCATTATGTTGATCTTGATCTTGCCTGTATCATTCGGTGTGTTTTTCCTTCTGATCAACATGTGGTGAAGAGAGAGATTAAATTATAGGCCTCAGTCCTCTGTCCCCAGGGGGCAGCCTTGACCTCCATGAGGGAAGTGTCCCTGTAACTAGGTTGTCATGCTGACTTTGGATGAACACTATGGGCTGAATTAATGATCCTAAACTCAAACCTGGGTGCTGGCAACAGGGAGTATCAGCCTGAGGTGTGTCCTGCTCCTGCTGAGGGGAATATTAATATGTGCAAGTCAGAGAGGGTTTTTGACCTGACACTAAAAATCCCTGCCCTACCCATCAGTATTGCTAGCAGGGCAGGCCAGCTGTTTGTTAGGACTGACTGATGTATTAAAAATGGCAAAATACAGAAATCCTGCTCAGAAAGAACTGCCTTTTCTACAGTGCATGGTTCACAAGGAGACCCAGGTACAAGCCTTGCTTGCAAAAGATCGTCCTGGAGGTCACACAAAATGTGACAAGGTGTTGTAGGAAACAAATGAGAAAGGATTTAACATTAGTTACAGCAGTTTTTCTCATATGTGCTCTATTTGCAGCTTCTATCTTTCAATAAGAGAAGGCCTTTATTAGGCAGTAATCCATGCTGGGCTCCTATCCTGTCATCAGTGATAGTGTTCCCCTCTTCTGCTTTAATACCCATAAATAAGTTTAAAATATACTCAACATTGAAAGAGAAAGAATGGATTCATCCATCCTACTTGGATTCCATATATAATATATTACATGCATAGAGAGAGAGAATGGATTAATCCATATACTCAAATTCCTTCTGCAGAAGCAGAAGAGAAGCTTCATTTAACCTTTTTTTATTCCCACTGAGACATTTATTTGTTCCTTCTTGACTCTTATCTACAGTTGATCTATCTAGTTAAAGAAATGGAAGATACTGCAAGAGAAAATATAAATCATACATAAGAAAAATAATTTTTGAAACTGTGTTATAAATTACATTTGAATGCGATTACGAATTTACCTTCTTTTGACTTCTCTTATCTATCTTCTTTGATATGTCTCAAGAATAAAAGCTGTAGCAGTCAGCAAAACTACAAAGGGAAAAAAAATGACAAAAGGTTATACAGTTAGATGTACTGCTAGAAAACAGACACTTTTTAAGCTGCCATTACTTTTGACAAGCCTTTAAGATGTCAAAAAGTGTAAATTCACTGGTATGTGTGTGTGTATATGCCTAACTTGCAACACAGTGGGACTTTCATAAAGGGCTTTAGTTGCTTACTTAGCAAACTCTCTCTCTTTCAACAAATTATAATGCAACAGTGGGCTAATCATAATGCCTGGGAGGGTGACTGTAGATCAGGCTGAATTGGCTTTTCTTCTGCAAGGTGCAGTTGTCAGCAGGGTTCAAATATTAACACAGTGCAAATCTCTAAATAGTGTTGACTTGTTGAAAACCTTTTAGAAGCAGTATGACTTGATTTTATCTTTCAATATTTTAAAATAACCAAAGAAGTATTCTCCTTTTCCTTCCTCTTCCTCTCCCAGTGCCCTCCAAGGAGTCAGCATCTAGAAAATGTTTAAAGTACAGAAGCCACATCCAACTGCAAGCCTTATATGTTTGCTTCAACTGGCCGACTTTTGCCCACACAGAGTATTGCACACCTTTAACTTCTATGTTGCATCTCAGATAGACTGATTAAGGTGATTTTGTCCAGTTTCCTCATGCATTAAGGGCAGCTGACTTTAAAAAATTAGATTGCTTGCCATTTTATCATATGTAGTCATCAATACGTGGCATGTGTCTATCAATAGCTTCTTTGATAGTCTACTCCTGGGAGTAGTGTTGCGATGTAATAAAAATCAATACCAGTTCAGATTTTAGTGTCTTCTTTGGACACAACAGCTTAAGATAAAACTTCCAAAAATGACCTTTTCAGAGATGGTCTCAGTCAGTGACTCAAGATCTAGCAAGAGGCATCATCAAACAGAGGATCTTAAGGCTTCCAAACACTAACTGGTTTGCTCACAGGTAGCAAAGGGTTGGAAATTGGATTTGGTTAATCCTTGGCATTAGTTCCTTTCAATTTCACTGTGTAAAATATTATTGATGCTACAAAGAAAAAGCTTTTGATAAATATACTAAAAGAGCCTAAATCAATAGTTCTCTTGCAGAAAGATACCTGGAAAAATGGATTATAGAGAATCAATTGTCCCTTAGTGGTGCGAGATTTCTGTTCTCCATCATTCAAAATACGACAAAAAGTACGAGCAGCAGCTGCTTCTGACACTTTAGCTGCCAGGTAACTCATACTCATCTGGAATGTTTCTATTGCTAATTTACTTATGCATCTGCTGGAAAGCGTGCACATAACCAAGCCACTGGTGTTTGGAAGAGTGAGTGGCAAAACGTTACAGCATGTTCTGGACAGCAGAACAAGGAGTGCGAGTCATTCTGGGGAGCACAACTGGAAGGACTATGTTATTATTCATCCACTCCCTGAATGCTCTCTTCTGTCTCTATGTACATCTGCTTCTGCAAGGAAAAATCTAGTGTTGTTTTTTTCTGATAGAGAACTACTGCTTAGGCAGAGCTCTGTGAAGTGCTATTCTCTGTGCACGCCAGCAAGCAGCAAGGATAAAAGTAGCAAAGTAAATTTTATTCACAAATTTTTAGAAATATCCCATAAAAGCAGATAACAACTCATGATTTTTGATGTCAAATATCCATTCAATAACCATCCTTTTTTTTAATTTAGAGGTGGTGGGTGGCAGGGTGGGAATATTTGAGTAGGGTGGGCTTTGGGGGTTTAGGTATTTGTTTTGTTTTTAATATAAAAATGATACAGACAAACTAGCAGGACCATAAGGTTGATCTTTTGTCTTCTTTCTCAGTGTTTTATTTCTTGCACTCCAAAAGTCATGCATATGTGTGCAGGTCTATGTACATCTCCCTCACAATAACTGTCTTTTGCTTGTTTCTCCCATAAAACATTCAGCAGGTTAAAAAACAAAATTCAGAAGATCAACAAGCAGTGACCCTGAGAGAACAAAACACTTTCCTGATACTCAGGTGTGGCTGTGGAAATGTTACTCAACAAGGCAGAAGGAGGATGAAGTGCCAGTTCTTAGAAGCATGGTTGTAATATGAAGTTGTGATGCTTTTCTAGATGTTAAGGTGTATTTTCTACACAGTCCGCTTTACTGGATGATGATTGACAATTTTATAAACTGGATACAGATTCCAGAAGAATTGTTCTCATGTCTTTAGAATCAAGAAAAATATTTTTCTTTTTCTGCTTTTTTTAACCTACCTAATAGTTATTATTCAATTTTTATTTCAAAGTAGAGTTAGAGTAGTATGCTTTGTTTTTGCTGTTGCCTTGTTACATTAGAAATTATGAGTAGGCTGTGGAGTACATTTTAAAAACAGTGTTCTATATTATAGTTTATTAAGATTCTTTTGAAAACGTTTGTTCCTTTGTCTGCGACTACAAACTAACAGCAAAATGTTAAAGTACTCCCTTCATTAACATATGATCTCAAGAGACCACACGCATAATGATTCAGGTCCAGCTGACTTTGGTCAAGACTGTAATCTTCATGCAGGGGCAGATACACTCTAAGTAATCTGAAATACATTAAATAATAAACAAATGCATTCTTAAGCATGTAGAAAACTGTAAAAGTAAGTATTAATAGCCAGATAATTATTTTTAAAAACTCTAATAAAATCTGCTGTATTCAGCAGAGGCTTCAAAAGTACACAAAACGTAGAAAAAAAACATTTTATCTGAGAAGAAAACTCACTTAGCTTCATTGTTTTGTAATGTTGAATAAATCCTTACAGACAAAAGTACAGAAAAGTTTTAAATCTATCTGTCAAAATTACTTTATTCTGAAAAAAAAAATTCAAAAGCCCCCCAGCTCCTGGGTTTTGGAGTATAAATTGACCTTCACCTTTCAGTCAATGAATCCATGCACTAGGTTTATGCAGGTAGAATCTTGCTTGAGGATTCCGCTATTTGTATGTACTGACAGTGAAAGAGAAAAGCCATCACCAGTCTCATAGGCAGCAACTTCTCAATCAAACAGATATCAGTATTTTCTTTCTGATCTTGCCATGTGAAGGAAAGATCATTCTACCCTTAAATGATTTGATAAAGATTGGCCTTTTGGCAATATGATGTGAAAAGATTATCTGGGATTTGCGTTGTGAGAGAAGATTGTCTAATGAGTAGGCTATTGAATGAATCACAGTAGCATTTAGTACTGATAATGCATTTAAACCCTGAGTTATTCAGATAAAACAGAGAATCCCACGGCCATCTCAAGCAAATCTGTGTGCGAGTTTAATATTCTGATATTTCCTGCTAGGATGCAGTTTGATTTATTTCGGTGCAGAAAAAAGAAAAGGAAGTTGCTAAGACCAATTAAAAGTTCCTAATATTTCATTGTTATAAAATTGGCGATGAGGTAGCTGTTACAGCAAAAAAAAATTAAAAAACCAAACCTTTTCCTCATCAAACTCCATTCACAAATGATAATTTATATAGAAATATAAAGGTATAAAAGGTATATATAGAAATATAAAGTATAAAAGATGCTGCACCTAGTTCTAAATTACTTATGAATTCATTTCTGTTCTTGCCTTTAAAATAGTATATCCAAGCAAGTGCTATAAGCATATGATCTGACCGACTTTAGTGGCAGGTGCTGCTCTGATAGAAACACAAACCTAAGGGCACATTGAATATTCTGCACTGAAGCTCTCTGTAAGCCACTCAAAGCAGTAGTTTGAAGGTCACAAGTACATCGCATGAAGAATTAGCCTACATTCATAGCTATAAGTTACAGTTGTTCCCGACCTGCCTAAACTATAAGCATGGGTGGCTTGTGTCAGAAATAGAAGGAAAAATGCTTTTAATCTTATATTTCTCCTCTTGCAATAATTATACCCATTTCAGTTGGTGTTTGTGCCTTCCTATGTAGTTTTGTGTACAGCTGTTTTGAAAACACACAAACTAGTCCTTTTCTTGTGATATTTAAGAGAGCACAAAATCTGTATTGATGGTATACATTAACCTGCAGTATATATATACAAGCCTATAGAAATAACTGGCATTATATCCTTACTTTTAACTTTGGCTTGTTTCTTTCTTCTTTGATAGGTAGTTAATGAACTAAGGCCCAATGCCAGACCATATTGAAAACCAGCAGCTACTGTCTTCAAGCTTATGAAAAACAAATTAGAATATGAGGGCTGAGATTTTTTCTCTTATTTCTATCAGTAATATTCACCAATTAAAAAAAAAAGAGTTATTTTCCAGTAATTTTTTGAGTGTTTTTTCATTTATTTTGTTCAAAGATAGACATAAAACATCTTTCTGTAAATTTATTTGCCAATTATTCTGGAGTATGGCCAAAGACAAAATGAGCCTGAGCCTCAGTGGCAGACAACACTATCTTGTTACATCAGTAACAGAGAGATGCTCCATCTCTGCAAAATTTCCCCCCACAGCAACACTTCCTTTCCATATATTCTAACAGGCAGTGTCCTGAAGGTAAAGAGATTTAATCTCTTTAGGACTGAAGAAACAGTAAGAAGCTTGTATTTTGAGAATGAATCCAGGTAGGCATCATAAATGACCCAGTTAAGTGCAACAGGGTCGAGACAACATCGTCACTGGGACTCTCTCAGAGACCTCTTTGACAGTAGACCTTTCGCCTTCCACCCACTGGAACTGATGGAGGCATTTGAGCAGTCATTTCCCAACAATCCCATTTAACACAAGTAGAGAATCACGCTGCAACTTGTGTACATTAGCATGTGGGTTTGTTATTTGTTTGGATTTTTTCACTGTAGTGGGCGAAAGTTAAAGACGCAAACACCTAGGGGTTATGTTAAAGTCTGGAGCACTCAACGTTGTCCCAGCTCTACTGCCATGAAGGTTGAACACTTGTTTGAGTGGGAGTGCAGGTAGTGCAGTGATCATTTCTTTTAACAGTCTCAATTATGGCATTCCTTTCTCATGACACAGTATACTCCTTTCTAATAAAGAAACAGCTTTAAATGGGTTGAACAGCTTAAAAACTGAGGACATTTAGAAAGCTGAAAGACTTCTAACCGTTTAAGTTTTATATGCTTTTACAAGTAGACTTACACCCATAGAAACAGTGAAACATGTTATAACCCATCTAGAGGATCTGCCATCTTCCCTGCCCCATAGGGCTAAAAGCAGGATAGTTTTAACACATTTCTACAGAATTGCTCCTAAAATAATTTATGGAATTGACTAGAGGATAACTTTCTTCTATGGTTTTTAAACCTAAACTTATAGACTTCTGTTAGATTCTGCATCCACATACTTTCTTGATATGTTTAAAAGATAGTAAAAAGGAAATAGCAATAATATCACTTTCTATTAAATTCTAGACTACTTTCTCATACAATTAAAATTATGGCAACCAAATTAATATATGATTTTTAAAAAAGCTTTCTGCAGGATCACTAATGTTAACCAAAGCCCTGAGAATGAAATTCACCAAGCCATAAGGAGGAAAAGTAGTCTCACATTAAGAAGATTGCCCTGGAGAAAATATGAATTAATCTGAATCACTCTGAATTAGTCAGTTTGGGGTGTTTGTTAAATCGGGAAAAATGCAGCAGATTGAATATTTAAGCTTGTGGTATGCTCACTGTATGAGAAGAGCAAAGTACACATACAAGTGTACATATTTTATGAAGGACAGTATTGGCCTCTAGTAATACTCAGAAGACACAGAAAAGGAAGGCTCAACAATTTTTTTGACCACCAGATAAAAGCTGTCTATGATGAGAGTGCTCTTAACTTTCAGTCCTCTTCCTGTACTTTACATGCACTAGAGAGATATATCTGAAGTGCTGCTATGGGAAGGTTAGCATTTACTTATTTAATATCATGTGCTAAGAACAGCAAGTTAATCGGTCCCTGGAGCACAAAGGATTAAAGTTCACAAAGTGGTAGTTCATGAGAAAGAAGCTGTGAACCACTCCCTCCAAGGTTCCCCTTTGTTGGAGGCATGTAAAGCAACTTAGCGTACAAATGGATTTCTATCAGTTTGGAGTGATCTTAACATACATCACTTCACAAATAGAAATGGTAAAATTCCAACAATTGAAATTTAATCAGAAAGATTTAGGTTTGATATTAGAAAATTATTTTCTAAGCACTGGAATAATCTACCTGGGAAAACAGAATTCTCCATCGATCACTATATATTGAGAGAGATTTGACAGCCTGACTCTCATGAGACCATCTCTCAGATGGTAAACAGGTAAGGTCACTTCTCAGCCTGTTCCACAGCCCAATTTTCCATAATGCTGAGTCAAAGAACAGTAGCTCAACATCTCTTCTGTAGGCATTTACCTTTCATGAGCCACATAGTTTGAAGAGACCTTGTGGAGAATAAGTCTTTTACAGGGCAAAACATTCTTTAAAATATTATCATGGACTCAAGTTCTTTATTCAACACTAAATTACTTCATTGAGAAGAATTAAGAGACCTTAGAAGGGAAAAGAATGCATACATGCAACACAGAAAAGATGAGGCACAGTGAAGAAAGTAGAAAAGCAACAAAGCTATCTTGTTTTTTTATAGAGTGTTATTTAAAACACCCTGATGTTTCTTAATGTGTGTTTAAACAGTAATTCCTTCAGTGCTGGCAGTTTCTGTTTGGGTCTTAATGCAACCTTTTATTAGATAACCCAATAGCTAAGTTACAACCAATAAAATGTGGTAGTTCAAGGAGCTTGAAATGTATGAACAAAGTCTAGAGTCTAAATGAACCCCAAGGAGTATCTTCCATGCTTTAGTTGTAGTAACAGTAGAAACCAATGCATGGCAGTTCGTTTTTCTTTAATGAGCAAGATATACTTCTAGTTTGGTTGAGAGGGGATAAATGGTGGCTCAATTCCTTCACTGTAACTTGTCTTTTATTTTGATTGACAAATATGTATTTCTTACACATTTAATATTGTAAAATTTCTTTGTTTCTGTTAACAATCTCACTCATTACATTCCTTTGTAACAACACAGTACTCCTTTCTAATAGACATCTTTGAACAGCTTAAAATCTCAGGACATTTAGACATCTGGTTCCCACCAGAGCATCTCATTTGTGTGTGTAAGTTCTAATAAAGAAGAGAACCTATTCTTTCTAGTCTAGAAATCGTTTTCCTCCCTGACATATTTCTTCCATCTTCCACTCGAATATCAGTTGTTGTCAAAATAAGAGAAGTACTTACAAGTACATTTACTTCCAACATCATATTCTTTAATGCTTCACTGTTTTTACTTTTTATGTCTTGTCTCTGGGGCCCACTTCCTTTGTAAATAATGGAAATGAAGATTGCTACATGATTTTGAACAAATTGAAAAGTTTCTATCTTTAGTTTCTTCCTCCTATTTGCTGGCAAGTGAAGTGATGTTTCCATTAATTTCTTCTGTTCCTAGATGCCTTAAAGTGACAAATTATGAAAAGCTTAGTCAACGAACTGTACAGATACTTGTCTTTGTAAAAAAAAAAAAATGTATAAATGAGCAAGAAGATGTAAAGAAGAGGTATGAAGTACAGGATAGAGGGAAACTGCAGCCAAGGTGGTAATAACAGTTTGCATATTTATTGAAGTATTAATGCATGACCAGATAAGATACACTTGAACAGCAGCACGTCCTGTCATTAAAGACAACAGTAGAACTTCCACATTTCCACATTTTTTCTGCCTCACTTTCTTTGTTGACATTTGTCATGAGTTGTGTGTTCTCTTTCATACTAGTTGCAGCAGTATCAAAGCGATAAAGATTCCTTCTTTTCCCACTGAAAGGCTTTGTTTGTGTCTGTATGAAAACACACACTAATAAACAGACATGCCTACTTGCTCTCCTTAACCTAAGAAAAGTCCCCCTGTGCTAACGCTGCTCCATCTCTTTAGAACAGGTTTTTTTAAAAAAAATTACCTTGTACTCTAAGACTGAAAATGCTTGTTTGATGTTTGAAGTTATCAACTTCATGTGTTTAAAGAGAAACCCAAACAACAATAAACTTCTGCTCAGTGCAGCAGGTGGCAATATGTTTTGGACTGAGGGACATAACTTCCAGTAAAAGTTTCAGACTGACAGAAAGTCTTACGTTGCATCATAGAATGAGCATTTCAAATGTAACATCTGTACAGCTATGCTGTCATCCATTATTAATATTTTCCCAAGTTGAGAAGGTAGCATAGGTTGGCCGTTCAATCTTGCTCTTACATACTAATACTTTCAGCCTGGGTGAAAATTCACACTGGTGATAGAAGATGGCCTTGGTGCTGTTTGGGATGTTGTCAAACAGAAATAGACAGAGATGACAGGTTATTTAATATAGCATCTTGGTTATCTATCTGATACATGCACTATTGATAAGATTATTGTATGTCCTTTGTAGGTTAAAATCACATCAGACAACTCTTGAAACAAAAAACTTGGTTTTGTAATGGTTTGCATCTTATGTAACTGCCCACACATAAAATAAGAGCAAACAAACAATCCAGTTTACCCAGTCATTTAATTTAGCCAATAATTGCATGAGTACAGCACTCATGCAGAATGAGGAAGACAGACACTAGTTCCTTGCTATTTTTAGAGAGCTAGCCCTACATTTTCTGTTTCCTAGTAGAACTAACTTCAAGGTTTTAATATTGTTGTGGGTTACTTAGCCTTCTTTGATAAATCTCTTTCAGTTTATTCATATGGGATAACTGAATATAGCCAATGACTAAGAGTTTAATCATTTAACTAGTATGTAGGATATTTATATCCTTCCCCTGATCCTGTAAGTAATTTCAGAATTCCTTTTAGAAGGAAAAGCAGAAGAGATTGAAAACAAGCTTCCTCCTGGTACCCCGGAGCACTCTTAAAAGTGAATGGCATAGCTTCAAATATTGGTACTACATCACCAAGGGAAGAAAGTGGCAAGTAATGCCTTTTTTTAGGCCTCTGAACTTAGCTTATTTCCTGTTTATTTCAGAGGAAATTGTTGTGTCCAATCAATTTTTCAAGCAGCTTCAGCTCCTACAAAACCCTCATTTTTGAGACAACACATTATCCATCCCTGTTTCTGCCTTCATCCACCTGTTGTGATAAGTGCTATCGAATCAAGAAGAAAACCCAACAGCAACAAAACAACCCCTCACCCCCCAAAAAACACACAACCACCACAGCAATAAAAATCGTAGTTTTACCTAGAAAAATGAAGTGTTGCTGGTTAAGATGCTATTCCGGGATAGAGTTAATTTTAAGTGTATACCCTTCAAACAAAATCTGCCTCCCCAGACGAAGTCCCAGGTGAGCAGAATGTCAGAGAGAAAAAGTGGTGCTGGATGCTGAGTTTTGAATAAGTCACAATGAAGTGCTAAATGTCTGAGGTGGACAGGGGAGAAAAGTTTAGTTCAACAAAGATAATTGCATGGGAAAAAAAGATAAGTGAAAGAAGTACTTGTATGGAAAAAATGAACTGCAAAAATAAGGTTGCTACTATGCCTGTCTCACTCTATAGTAGGATGAGATACAGATATTGCTCTCCCCATCTGTTCTTTCCTTTCCAAACATCCTGACCCACAAAGCAAGGCAAGGTGAGGCAAGGCAAGGCAAGGAAGGGTGTGTCTCTGTCACGGCTTAATCCCAATGAACAATTCAGCCCCACCCAGCCGCTTGCTCACTCCCCCACAGTGGGATGGAGAAGAGAATTGAAAGGGTAAAAGTGAGAACACTCGTGGGTTGAGATAAGGACAGTTTAACAGGTAAAGCAAAAGCCATGCATACAAGCAAAGCAAAACAAGGAATTCATTCCCCACTTCCCATCAGCAGGCAAGTGTTCGGCCTTCTCCAGGAAAGTCGGGCTCCATCAAATATGACAGCTACTTGGGAAGATAAACACCATCACTCTGAACATCCCACCTCTCTTTTCCCCAGCATTATATGCTGAGCTTGGTGTCACATGGTCTGGAATATCCCTTTAGTCAGTTGGAATCAGCTGTCCCTGCTGTGTCCTCTCCCAGCTTCTTGTGCACCCCTGTCCTACTCGCTGGTGGGGTGGGGTGAGGAGAAGGAAAGGCCTCGACTCTGTAGAAGCATCACTCAGTAGTAACTAAAACATCCTTGTGTTATCAATTCTGTTTCCAGCAAAAATCCAAAATATGTTCCAGCACAAGCTACTATGAAGAAAATTAACTCTACCCAAGCCAAAACCAGCACAACATCAGACGAAAGCAAGACAGACTTTGATCGCTTTACCAAGTAGGCAGACTTCAGTGAATGCTTCAATTGATGTATATTTGGCGGTTGGATTCCGCCTCAGATTCCTTGTGAATATAGAGCTGAAAAGAGAGTTAATTCCTCCTGTCCTCCCATGCCTTGTTTTTATCAAAGACATCATCAGAACCAAGGCAATGAGAATAGTGATGTATATGGCAGAGGTTATTTTTACAGTGATCCATGTCACTTGTATTTTTCAGGAAAAAGGTGCATGCCAGTTTATGAAGTCAAGTTTATTGTAATTTTAAACATCTGTTTGTCATCAATCTACTGATAGTTTTCAAAATTTATAGTAAATAAAATAGTTATGTGGATTTTTAGCTGTTATCGCATATGACAGTCATTAACATCACGTCTTAAACGTGTCTCAGAGCTGCCTTTGCTGCCCTTCTTCCCCTTCAAGCACAATAAAACAAGCCAGTATAAATGCTAACTCTAAATCCAAGGGCATATTAACTACTATTTTCTCTTACCTGGCACATCTGATGGGTGATATTGCTACACTCAAAATCCTGTTACAGGCAAGAGGGAACTATCACACAGAACTAAGAATTTATTGTAAGTCTAATTAAAATCTTTGCAATCTAATCAAAACACAACAGTTATTTTCAGTCCAGTTATGACAGGACTATTACTTATAATCAAAATTAATCCAGAAAAGCCTCATTAGCAATACCCTTGAAAGCACATTTGCCAGTTTCTTTCTCTTTCATGTGATGCTCACCCTTCCAATGCCCCTGCATGCCCCAAGACTGAAGTTTCCAGTCTTTCTCAGGAAGAAGAGGGGGAAGGTACTGGGTGGATTTCATGTAAGGAGTATCTGTGTTTCCAACAAATTACCAGCATCCTGAGATCCTTATGGGAAGGAATATGAAGACAAGAGCTTTCTCTTCCTTAGTCTTGTGTCACTTTTAAACCTTCTTTTAACACAATTCACTGTTTTCCCATCAGTTCCTACTTCTCATTGTTATGAAGGGCTGCTGTTTGTCACTCCCTGATTCCCAGCCTCGATCAGACTGGTGCTGTAATGGGGATTACGAGGCAAATCTACAACAGGAAAGCCCATAGGTACTGTTCCTCTCAGCACCTTCCAAACCAGGCTGGACCCAGCTGGGGCCACAGTGAGCCCAAGCAAGCCTTGAGACCCTGCACTGCTGAGGCAGTGCAAAACCTGCAACCTATTACTAGTCACATCAAATCACATTTGCTGGGCTACATTGTGAGCTCTTGATCAAGTATCACTGGAGAGCAAACTGGCCAGCAGAAAGCACAAATGTGGAAAGTTCCTCGTAGCGAGACAGCCACTTCAGCACTTCTCCAGGTGAGCCAGGAGAAGCATACAGAAGTGGTTGGGATTTGTACGGTTATTGAATATTTTGTTGCAGCTCGTCCTGTAAAGCTGACTGAAAATGTAGGTTAGCACTTTTGCTGCTGATGACTTTTTTGGTCCTTGGGATTTTCTCGGTAGCACAATTTTTTCCTCTGTATTATGCCTGATAAGATAGAACAAGAGACGTCTAAGACAGGGGTCACGCTCTTCTGAGTTGCAGCAGTTAATGTGAACTGTCATCCTGCAGCTGTTAATGTTAGCACTGCTTTTGGCAGAACAAATCTTCAGCTAATGCATAGAGTATAAGGGTTTGAGAGGTTTAGAGGATAGTCAGCAGAGAATTTAAACTTATTTTACTTTCTACTACAATTTTTTGTCTTAAATGCCAGATTAACAAAGTCTTATAAAACATTGCATGTAAGGTGAACGTTGCATAGCTGTTATTATTCCTTTGAAAAGGAAGATTTTGTTTTCAAGAATTATTTGGAAAGTAATTTTAATTTCCCTAGTGAATAGTTAATATTAATTTATTTAAGCTTTCACATTGAGATTTTTCTTTTTTCTTTTCATTTTTCTTTTTCTTTCTCTTTTAGAAAATACTTGTAGAGGCCTCCTGACTTGGTTTGAGCTAGAACAGAAGTAATTCTGTTCAGTGATTTCACTTCTCAGCTCAGTCTCTTCTAAGTCCTGGCAGTTCCTGAAGTTAACAGCAGATTTTCGCAGCCAGTCTCTGCTTCTTGCAGTGATAACGCTCCATGTTTAGAGTTACTGCCAAGGGTTGGGGTGTGCAGAAAGGCTCCGGCTTGTCCTTGTTCCTGTGCAGACCAAGGTCACTGCTCAATCTTGTGCGTCCTATTATGGGTGCAGAAAGAGTTGGCACCTATGAGGAGGATCAGATGGGGCAGGTGATTAAACTGACTAACTGACCAAAAAGGTATTCCATCCCATGTTGTAAACGGAGGAGCTGGGCCCACAGGAACCTATGGCAGGACTGTTTGAAAGACTTCTGAGAAGATTTTGCTGAGTTCAGCATTGGCCTGTGTGCTCAGGCAACCGATGGAAGTATAAAATGATGATGGCTGAATCAGCACAACATTCCCATCTGCTGATGAGTCCAGTCTGGGACTTCCCCAGTGTCTGCTCCATAGCCTCAGTGGTGACAGTGATGTAAATGACATCAGGGAGATATGGTTTGATATCGGTTTTGTGTATTTTTATATATATCATTTTATTGGTATTAGAAACATAGAGTTATAGAATCATTTTGGTTGGAAGACACCTTTAAGGTCATCAAATACCAAGTTTTTCTTTCATTAAAGTTTTTTTCAGTTTTCTAATGCATAGGTCTTTCTCCCCCTTATTCCCTTTCTCTTCCCCTTTGGGAAGAAAGAAGGGTTAACAGAGAGCTTCTGTCACTTGACTAGTGGCCAGCCCAGCCTAAGCTTTGACACTTCCCCGTGGCAGCTCACTTTCTTGACGTTTATAGAAATAGATGATGGTTTTCCTTCTTATTTCTGCAGTGCCAAGTAGTATATGTGTCTCACTCTTTTCCTGAAATGTTTCTCAGCCTTGGAACAATATAACCAGAAGTTAAGACAAACTCCTTGAAATTGTTAAACATAAGTGATTCATCACTTCAAGTCAGCGTATATCAATGGATAAATAAAGACCACCAGGGTAACATCTGAAGGCATCTGAGGTTGCAGGCCCCCACCTCAGGTGATCCACCTGGATCACTGTCCTCCTTAGGAAGGGCAAACAAGTAGTAATAATGCCACACTGTTCCTGACTCCAGAGTCAGAACAGAAAAGTAAATAACCTTTTGACCCTTAGTAAAGGAGACAGGCTTTATTGTAAGCTTGTGGAAAATCTCGGACTGGTACCTCTTGGACCAGGAAACAACATTCCTTCACTTCTCTAACTGTCCCCTCTGTAAATGAAACACTGTTCCCAGATGGTGTGGGTTTTTCACGTATAGCAAACTCTTTAGTCATAGTTTGAGAGATATAATAAAATGTCATAAAAGACACTGTTATATTTTTCACAGAAATGAGATCACCTAGTTCACTATTTTTTAAACGTGGGCCATTATGTCTAGAAGGCAGGTGAAATACCTGAAAAACAAGAAAATTTGGTTTAAGTATTTGTTTCAGTGGGTCTTTCAGGATGTTGAATTTAACTGTTAGCCTACATAATAAAACTTCTTTTTCTAGACTTTCTTACGGCTATATCATTATAAATTGTAAAAATGAGATGGCAATATGAAGAAATTTGTGTCCAATTGTAGTCTACAGAGATTAAAGCTAAAAGGTGTGTCAACATCTAAAAGAAATGGGAGAGATTAATTACTTGAAAGGAAAAGCATTGTACCATAAAAGAAGATATAAGCATGAAGAGCTAATTACTATAGATTCTAGAGAGCTACAAATGGTTCAGAGAAAGTTGCACATACAAGACCCAGAACTGCACAGGAGCCTACCAACAGCAGTGACATAAAAGGAATCATACGCACAAATTAGGTGGATGTTTATAAACAGAGAAAATTAGTTTTAATATATAATAGTGAGCCTTCCATAGCAATTCTAACCCTTAATATTTACTTTATTCCCTCTGGGGTTTAAAGAAAATGTACAAAAGTCATTCTCTGCATTTTTATACCCTGATCTGATTTTCTTCTCCCCATAAGCTTTTGCACATAGATTGCTGAAAAAAAAAAAATCCATATAGACTTTCTGATCTTCTATTTATTTTTATTTTCTTCTCACCTAGACATAATTTTCTGCAATTTGTAGTACTGCCCTCGGTCCTGATTTTCCTTCCACAGGAAAATTCCTTTCCTTTTGCAGGCTAACTTAATTTTTCCTTAGGGTATTCGATTCTGATATACTGGCTTGGGGAGAAATCTGCAAACCTTACAGAAGTATTTCGTATGCAAGCAACTGTTTCCTTATGAGCCGAAAAACTGACAGCTATGTGATTTTTACTCATCTATTTACATCTAAAAATAGTTAATGCTTTGTCTGACTCTAAAGTGGCCATAGTATTTTCTTTAAATGTGAGACAACATTATCCATTACCAGCTGCATTTTTTTTCCTCCAAAAGTAACGTTTTCTCTTCAGAACAAATGGGGAAACATTTAAAAGGGTATTCTCTAACACACCACCACTAACAAAATCTAGATTTCAGTATCAATCTTTTCATAATATTAATTACATTTCCTAGTGCAAGTAATTTTTTTAAAAAATGAAGGCCCTTGGCACTATTATTTTAAATTGTAAAACAATCCATGATGTAAAACAATAGCAAAAGAAAGCTGTTGATTCTGATGCTTGCAATCTTCACTCTGCTTAGTAACAAAAGAGAAAAACGAGTGGGTACCATAACATGCTGATCCATCCAGAAAGGATACTCATTGCATTGTTTTACATTGTCACTTTCTTTACTAGTATTTTCAGAACTTTGACTTGACAAGAATGAATGTGTATTTAAAATCTGCACCTTTCCCTAGGCTGGTCAGTATTTCCATGTATAAATTTGTGTCACTTTATATTTCCTTGCAGTCACACAACCCAATATTTTACTACGGAGAAGTAAATAATGAGTGGTTCTTTGTGAAGATCCATACTCTCTCCAATAATCATAGTAATTTTAAAAAATTGAGACGGAAATAAACTAACAGTTTTCTGATCCATCTACTGCCAGTTCAGAATTGGTCATTGTAATGTTTTTAGTCTTTTGTTCAGTTTTGTTTTAAAAGCTGCATATAACATGGCTTCCACTATTTCCATGGGGAGGCCATTCAATTTAGAGAAGAAATAATGACAGCTCTTAAGTGGGTTCTCCCCACCCCCAGCTTTAATTTAGGCTTACTGAATGATCTGCTTCCTTTGGGCATATTTGCTCAAGGTGACATTAGAGAACACTGGGAAGAGAGCACTCCACTTCAAAATACTCAGGCTAAAAATTCCACCCAAACCCACTGAAATTTAAAACAGTCACTGCACTGAGTGCAGTTAGTTTTGGGTTGTGTCTTTTAAAGGACATCACAATTGTAAAGGATGTGGACATTCACACATGTAAGACTTTCAGCCTATAATCTAATAAAAGTGTATTATTAAGAGCATTATTAAGTGTATTATTAAGATCTTTAATGACTCTCATAGAAGGTTAAGCTTGCAAGTGCAATAGCACACATGTCGTGTTTTACTGATTTTAGACAATAGTATGTTAGACATAATATTCCATCATCTTCTTCTGTGTGTTTAAAGTTGATTGTGCATACTTGATGGTGCATCCTTGTTTTCCATTACTTTATTTCTGATGGCAGCCTGAAGTTGTTACTCTCTGACCTGGACTGGTTGTCCTTCATTTCCTAGCCAGTCACACCTGCATATAGAATTTCTGCCAGCTCGGTGAAATTGATCCAAAAGATGTTAGGTTATGCTCGTTCCACTAAATTATCAGTGCCAGGGAATGTTTTGGGGACAGGTGTTCAGTTGTCCATATGGCTAAATTTACAGAGCAGTTCCTGAGTACTTGTGAAGGCCCTTCACTTCCCATTCAATAGTCTTCATCACCTGTTGTATACTGCTGAAGTTTTGGCTTCTATTTCTATCAGTGACAACAGCCTTTATTGTCTTCTCAAGGCAAGCTCTAACAAATGCTTCTGTATGTTTCCTCAGGCAGCTGCTCATACTTGTGAATTTCACTGTGAGCCTCAGCAAAGCCACCCCTCTGTTGTCTTCTAAATTTCTTAAATTTCTCTTCTGAGACATAGCCAGAGGAATAAAATAAAGTAAAATAAAATAATAGAACAAATAAGGTAAAACAAATAGACAGCAAGTAGACAGTTCCTGTGTTGAGATCGTTAGACATCACACTGGTCCCTGGTACATCATAATTCCTTTTCCTTCCCTTCTTAGAGCATCCATCTCATTTATTGTCTCTGTTCTGAGGGGTCATGGTCCTTCATTTCAGCTAAAGGGTTTGCCTTCATATAAATAATAAGCCAAACTAATATGACCATGGATAACATGAGGGACTGTTGCAACAGCCTTAAATAGAAATGTTACATTTATTTTATTTATTTATTTTGCTAGAGCTACACGTAAGGGAATAGAACAAAACAATCTTTCAGAGATCATAGAATCATAAAATGTTAGGGGTTGGAAGGGACCTCTGGAGATCATCAAGTCCAACACCCCTGCCAAGCAGGACCATAGAATCTAGGG
>JAVSBS010021939.1:49371-71512 GCA_033124195.1 Coracias cyanogaster
TTTGCTGGATCTTCCTTCTTGCCCTTTTTGAAGACTGGAGTGACATTGGCTTTCCTCCAGTCCTCAGGCACCTCTCCTGTTTGCCACGATCTTGAGAAAATGATGGTCTTTGCACATCCTGATTGTGTCCACATTTACTGAGGAATCAAAATATTACACATTCATATCTTAGTTGCTCATTCATTTGAGGAACTAGGAATTTACGTAATGGCCCATGCCATAGTGGCACGTATACACAGGACTTTCACTGATAACAAAATACACAGCAGGTACTTAAGGACTCAAAAATATTAGATTCGAATAGGTTTTGTTTTCATTACAGAGCATTACTTTCCAGAACTCTATTTGAAATATGTATTTGTTATAGCATCATAGGAATTATCAAGTTTCAACAATTATAGGAATGCCAAGACATCCTAGTTTAGTATTATTAAAATGAAAAAAGACCTTACTTATGAATTATAAATGAGTGAAAAATTATTTTGAGAAAAATTAAATATGCCTGAAAGAAAAATTGTACTTACAAAATAACGTTATTTGACCTGATTTTCTTTTATCAGGTAACTTTTTCTTTCAAAATATTGATCTTTTGCTAGTGAAAAAATAATTAAGATAGGGAGTTTCTTACCTAAATCACATGGGAAGGAAAAATGAGGAAAACTAGTTCTAAAAGAACTTATTCTACCAAGAAAAGCGTTGCAGCAGTTTTTCAAGGAACTGAATGTTTCTTTCCTTGTATTTATTTATTTTCCATTAAACAATGTTTTCCTATTTTATTGGTATTAACTTACAGCCCAGTGTAGCTGTACTTGTTGTTCAGGTACTGTATGAAAATATACAGGTGAGGAGCCTGTAGGATGAGGAGCGTGTAGGAGCAAATGGGCAACAGCTGATGAAACAGAAATCTGAAAATCTACTCTGTAAGTCTTGAGAAATAAATGTACAGAGAGAATGTAAATTAGCTCCCATTAGCTAATCAGCAGACAGGGATTTGTATAAATGAGAAAAAAAAATTATATGGTATTCCTGTCTCCATGCGTTATCTGTGTCCTGATTGGCTGAGACAATTCAATTTCAGTATAATAATTAAAAGCTACATGGTCTAATGGGAACATTCAGACATTTAAGGAGATAGTAAACGTTCCTTATCTTTGTGTTAGAAAAATACATTTAATTAGCATATTAAAATACTATGCATTGCTACAGTATGTTTTAATCCATTGTCAAGGTGAAATGTGGCACAATCACATTTCAGTATTTTGTTCAGAAATAGTTGTTTACAAAGTAATAAACATTCAGTAAAGGAGAATAGAAAATAAAGCCTCCATTATATTTTGCAAAGCAAATCTGGAGATGTTATTCCTTTCTTTCCTCTGTTTTTTCTGGGCAAGGACACCCTGAGCACCTGCCTGCTAATACATCAAAGTGCTGATTGACTGAATGCTATTTCTAAAGCCAAATTTGAACTGAAAAAACCCAGATTGGGAATCATTTAACAATAATGTGGAGATACACAGCACACTTCTTTTTTAAGATGTGCTGATCATTACACAGTGTCATTCTGAAGCTGGTTTTTCTTTTGATGCCCATGTATGTGTCTGTGTGCATGAAGGCCATTGAAGAAATGATTCATTACAAGGCCGATTAGATGACATTAAAATTCTACTGATTTCATAAGAGCAATATTAACTTTTATTTAGGAGAAAGAAGGACCCCAGTCCAGAAGCCACTTAAACTTGTGACTTTCAGTCATCACATGTTTCGTGGTTGCACTACTGATATACATTGTGATTGTGTCATAATTACTTTGATGAGAACTCTGGAGAACTGCTGGTTTTCTACTTTCTCTTCCTCTATTTCTCTTACCTTCCATTCTACAATATAATTTATAAATGTGTACTACCTTCCATACTACAATACAATTTATAAATGCATACATTACAAATGTTGAAGCCTATTATAAACAGAGTGATCTTGTATGTATGACTATGGAACAAGAAAGACTTGGAAGCAATGAATGCAGCTAAAAAGTTTGAACAACAATTTCATCTTCTCTTGAACTTAAAGTTTTTTATTACCCAGAAAGTGTATTCCAAATCTGTGCATCAGCTATTAATTTTTCTTTTATTTTATTTTCTGTTTGTTTTTTGTTTTTTTTTTTTTTAGAAAAAATACCTCTCTCTAAGCTCTGAAAGGCTATGCACAATGTCATAAGTAATCAGGCAGGTATTTATGCTTTTTTTTTTTTTTTTTTTACAGTATTCAGTTAAAGAGAAATCAATGTATTGCTATTGTGTGTTTTTCATACCTTCCAGTGTCAGGTCAGTTTGTGTGCTAGAAATTACCAACAGTATGTGATTTATGTATATGCAATGTAAAGTGTAGGTAATTTCTACTTCAAACCAAGATGGACAGTTTATGCTGAAAAAGTAAAAATATAATAAACTACCATTTAGGAAAATGACATAAATTATAAGCAGTCTTGTAAGATTTACATTGTGTGAAGAAGCCTTTTGTTTACAAAATAAGGTGGTTATACTGTAGGTTTCTAGAAGTCCTCACCCTCTTGTGGAGATGTAAGAGCTCTAAGACCGTTAGAAATGACACATTGAGGAAAGAGAATATTAAATACAGGAGTGAAATTTTGTACTGATGGGAACAGATGTTGTTCCATGCATGTGGATGAAGCCGAAAGCACAAATACCAACTGGGGATTCATCTTCACCATTTAATGACAGTCTTGTTTAAGAGTCATTTAAAAACCTTAATATGTGAACTGTGAAAGAAATAGTAACATTTTTCAATTGCATAAGTAAACTACCAGAATTTTTTTAAGACTGTAGTGGGTTGACCTAGGCAGGATGCCAGGTTCTCACCCAGCTGGTCTCTCACTCCACTTCCACAACAGGACGGAGGGAAAAATAGGATTAAAGACCTCATGGGTCAAGATAAAGATGGAGAGGTTGGCTGCCAATTACCATCAAGTGCAAACCACACTGAACTTGAGGAAGATTAATTTGACTTATTGCCAATTCATACTAGAGTAAGATAGTGAGAAGCAGAGACAAAACTAAACCACCCTCGCTCTGCTTCATACCAGGCTGAACTTTACTCCTTCATTCATGACTCCTCTACCTCCTTCCTCCACCCAGGGAGAGCAGTGGGGTGGGGGATGGAAGTTGTGGTCAGTCCATAAGAGTTCTTTCTTCCTTCTTACACATTTTTCCTGCTCCAGCATGAGTCCTGTCCATGGGCTGCAGTCCTTCACTAACTGTTCCAGGATTGTTCCTCCCCACCAGGTACAGTCCTTCAGGAATGGACTACTCCAGTGTGAGTCTCCAACAGGCCACAGGTCCTGCTAAAATCCTACAGCTCCTCCCACAAGCCTGCTCATGAGTGAGCTCTTCAGGGGCTACAGCTTCCATCAGATCATGTCCACTTGCTGTGGCGTGTCGTTGTCCACAGGCTGTAGTGTGGATATCAGTTACAGTGTGGTCCTCCATAGGCTGCTGGAGAACAACCTGTTGACCAACCTCTTCTCCATGGGTTTCTGAGGAATTTCTACTCTGGCACCTGGAGCACCTCCCCTCCTTCTTCTCTCACCTTGGTGTCTGCAAAGACATTTTTTCTCATTCCTTTCTCTCACAGCTGTTATGCAATGTTTTTACACTTTCTTATGTATGTTTTCCCAGGGATGCCACCATCTTGGCTGAGGGGCTCAGCTGTGTCTTGCAATGTGTCTGTTGGAATGGACTGGAACTGACTGTGCTTGGCATGGGGCAGCCTTGGCCTTTCCTCACAGAGGTCACCTCCACTGTCAATACCTGGGCACATGCAGACTATACAAAGACTCCTGATTATCCTGCGGTACCTACTGTAAAATAACAATAATCATAATAATATAAATTATGTAGCTGAGTCTTTAAATTCTACTATAATTATTTTTCCATTTGAAAATAGGCTTAAACATAGCTGGCCTTTTTGCTGGTACAGGCTTTATGAACCAGGGAACTGATCCCCACTGATCCCTTTGTATTTTGCCTTACCTAATAAAGCAAAGCCTTTTATATAATTTCCTGAGATACAGTTAAACAAGTAATCATAACTTTCATTTACACTAATGGAACACACATTTACACTACTGGAAAGTGTCTTCAGAAAAACATGTAGAAAGAAGCAACAAAGACAGTAAGAAGGGCAACGTGATCTCATAGGGATGGTGAGAATCCATCTGATTAAAATGTGATGTCCTCAGAACTATGTCCTTTGCAACTTGGTTCCAAAAAGTACTATCTAGCAGGTACTTTACATGGAGGCGTGATGACAGATGGTCTTAGATATCATTTGGAATTGATCTTTTTTGCCTTTATGCATCAAATGTAGGGGACTGGCTTCCTCTTCTTAATCAGAAACTGAATCTGTTGTAGTTTAAAAATTAAAAATGAAAAGCCTTTTGATTGATGTTGCTTTGAATTTAGTTGCAGCCATAAATCATCCTATGACTTTCTGTGAAGGATGTTGTATAAATGTTTTCTGTTCATGATTGGGTCACAAAGTGCCCTCTGCCTTAGTCTCTTAAATGCCTTTTTTTTTCACACCAAATATGATGTAATGAAATTAGTTTCAGAGTGTATATATGGTGAATGCAGATGTCTAATGCCTGATTGTCATCTTATTACAATCAGAACAATATCTAGCATCACTCTTAATGCTCAGACATTACCAGGTTGTTGTAAAGTAAATGGTACCAAAATCAGGCCCATGGTTACAATAATGTGTGATTTTAATTTAAACAACTAAATCCTAAAAGTGGGGAAATTATGAGTGAAGATTGACCTAGAAAGGCATACTCCTTCTTCACAATGAAGGTGAACGCAAATCCCAATCTTAGGACAGCCAGATTGTTACTATGTGGGAAAACAAAGACAATGTAATGGAAGTCACAGGAAAGAAAATGGAGGGAAGGTAAATTCCAGCTCATCAGTAGTAGGCACTACTTAATACTGTCATTTTTTTGTCATTTTTATTGATAATCACAAATGTCCCCAGGTCCACTTTGCCAATCAAGTTTTACTATAAAGCATAGCAGAAATAAATATTCAGCAGCATTAGTTTAAAAATGCCACACTACATGTGTTTTTCCTGTTGCAGATTTATTTTCACTTCCCTGCTGTTACAGTGTTTTCATCTGTCCATGAGTCAAAGCTAAAAACTGTGCTGACCTGCTTGGTTTTTCAACAATGTGGTTAAGGGTTCCTGAGGGACTATTTATTGGAACTGTTAAGCTCTTCTGTTTTGTAACCACAGGCACAGTTAACCTTGGGCAGAAGCTGTAACATTGCCTTTAGTCAGAAATGTAGGGGTAACCACAATAGATGAGAAAACTAGCAGGTCTAGTCTGGTCTTCACTCTCAGATAACAGTCAAGAAAAAAAAGGAAATACAAAAAAAATTAATAATCCAATTTTCTGAGCAATCACAAATGACCTGACCTGAAAGTGTAAGAAATTCCTTTTAACACCAGGAAATTTAGACTATAGTATGCCTTAAAGCATAGGAAACACTCTCTGGTCATAGAAAATATATCTTTTGTAATACAAAATGAGTGGTCATGTTATCTTTATGATCATTTTTTAAATCCTACTTTTAATCTGAAGTATCTGGAGGTATTAAATTTCACATAATCAGTACATTGTATAAATTAAATGAAAACATTTTTTTTTCTTCTCAGCTTCACTAAATTCCCCCCCGCTTCTCTTGATTTCCTGTTTGAATACTAAAAGAATGCAAATGCATGCTCTGAATTGCTCTGTTCATTTTTAATTTCATTTACTACGGTGTGATCCCTAGTCTAAATTGGCCCAATTATAGTCTGTTCCGTTTTCACCAGTGAGGTTTCTGGTGGAAATGAAGCTGGAAATGGCAGCTGGGTTCAAGTCTTTGTTACCGATGTACCCCTGTCTGAGAAGGGAAATAGTAAATTTGAATATTCTGTGTGTGTGTAGTAGGACCTTCACCACCTTCTGGGTATCACAGGAAACTGCCAAGTAAGGTTTTTTGTAGAAAGTACTCATTATATAGTATTCCTATTGATTAAGTTGAATGGAGTCATGAAAATCTAGTTCATTTACTAGTAGAACATTTCAAAGTGATTTTTCCTTGATTCATTAACACAAAGTAAAAATGAGTTAAGGAAGTCGGCTAAGAAGAAACATCATCTTTTAATGGATGCAGTTGACTACTTGCTTTCCTATTCGTTGCTTTCTTCCAAACACCCTGATATTGCAGTGAATTCCTGCCACCTCAGGGTGCCTGCTGTAGACAGCCAGTCAGATTACAGCCTGCCTCTACCTCCATAAAAAGACAAATATGATTAAATAAAAGGAAAAAAGGAAAAAAACTCACCCTGAGTATCATCAACCACAGAGACAGGTTTCTACTAAGGTTGTGGATCTCTGAAGATACTCAGCTTGACTGAACAAGACGCTGGGCAACCCGGCCTAACTAGACCTACTTGGAGCAGGATGTTGGACTAGCTGCCTTCTAGGCGTGCCCTCCCACCTAAATTATTGTAGGAATCAGTGGTGATACACCTGACCTCATGGTTCTGTCTCTATTTGTCCACTTGAAAGCATGCAACCTTAGATCTTCTGTATAATATTCATCAGAACTTGCAGGTTATATTTCTCAGCTCTTCTTGCTCTTTCATCCATACAGAGAAATACGATTCCATAAAATTTTAAACTATATCGATTTCTACATTTGAAAGGCTTTCATTTATTAAATAAGCATTAATGCCTAGACTAGCTGAAAATACTGGTTACATTACAAGTCAATATACATGTGAAGTCCTTGCCAAATGAAGAGAAAGTACTGACTATCATATTGCAAAGCTTTCTGCTGAGTAACCATAGATTATGGTCATAATGTATTCATATTGTTAGAGAATTAACTACCAGAAATGTGTATGGAAAGCAAATTATGCCATGCCTTTTTTCATTTCAGTCCTCTCTTGCTATGCCCCCTTTCTACTCTTTTTGGAGTAGAAGAGAATTCTAATATTGTAATTCTAGTCTCTAATATTATTTTGATAATTTTTGCATTACAGAATAAGTGAGGAATGTTCCGCATCTTTTCAAATAGGGTAATATTTACTCAAAAACTGATGGAAGATTGATCTTAGTCTTTCAAAATACATCTTTTCAGATTTTATTTGTCCTTTTCTTAAATACAAAGTAAAACAGACAGAGAAACACGTAAGGAAGACTACCTATCAACTCCTCTTTTGAATTCCTTAGGGGGAAAGAAAAATGTCGTACATGCAATAGTATGTTTTATACTTTTATCTTACACGTTTTAGGCTTGGTGGTTTTTTTTTTCCCCTTGACATCTTATTTACAATATCCACATTTTATGTTTTATTAGGTAAGGCTGCCATATTAAGGCAGCTAATTTGTTTTTACAACTTCTAAAATTAACTGTCACGGTACTTGTTCTTTCCTTAATGTTAACCTGATCATTGTGTCTAATCTACTGCGTATTTATTCTGAGTCAACATTCTTTGTTCTTTAAGCCTCTGTACTCTCTTATCATTGTTTTAATTTTTTTCAGAAATTAAAGGGAAGAAGTGACAAAAGTATCTACAAAGCAAAAATTAATAAAACATTGTGTTTAGTGTGATAATCCTTCCTGCTTTTCCTAACCCTCCCTTTTAGAATTTTATCCTTTTATACCTCTAAATAGAAATAAGGAGGAGGAGGATTTAGCTATGCTTTAGTATACATACATGATGCTTCTTGTGAATCACATGACTGTTTCAAGATTCTCAAACAACAGCTACTCTTAAAAAAGGTTCTACTCATTGGAAAGATGTCACCACTATTTTAAAAAGAGGTTTACCTTTCAAACTAGAATAAACTTTTAAAGTATGTCCATCACATCTCCTAAAGTGTACAAAGCCTCCAAGACTGTTTTCTAATTCCACTAAATCAAAGATCTTTTTTACACTCCATAAAAGATATATTTACAGCTGTCCTCTTCAGAACCTGACTTACCATCTCCAGATGACCCATAACTGATAAATTACTTACGAATCTTGCTTGCTGTCATGATTTGTTAATGTCCAAAGGCCCTTTTAGTTTCTTATCAAATACTTCCATTCAGATCTTGATGTAGAACACTAAAAATAAGCTATTGGAAGTGCAGCTCTTGAGACCCTTGACATTTCATTCCTTAACTGAAACCAGTGCCTTGGAATTTCTGCAACACCCACATATTTACCTGCTACATATGTTACAGTCTTTTTTTTTAGAGTACCTTGAACAATGGATAAGAGATCTGAGTCAAGTTCCACAAAAAGGTGTAGAAACAGTAAAGCAGACTTTAGGAGTCAATTGGTGTTCTGATTTGGAACACCGATATTCCAGTTGAACTATCAATGCAGTCTTTCTGTATTGGTTCAGAAAAATAAGTGGAGGAAGTTACATTTGTTCTTTAGCTCAACAGTCAGCAAATTCAGAAGCTGACAAAAGGAAGGTGTGAGAAAGTCAATCATAGCATTAGATAAGAGATTCACAGAATGGTTTGGGTTAGAAGGGACCTAAAGGTCATCTAGTTCCAACCCCCCTTCCAGGGGCAGGGACGACCCCCACTAAACCAGGCTGCTCAAAGCCCTGTTCAACCTGATCTTGAACACATCCAGTGATAAAGCATCCACAATTTCTCTGGGCAACCTGTTCCAGTGTCTCGTTACCCGCATAATGAATAACTTCTTCCTAATTTCTAATCTAAATATACTCCTTTCCAGCTTGAACCCATTACGCCTCATCCTATCACTACAAACCCTTGCAGTCCCTCCCCAGCTTTCTTTTAGGTTCCCTCCAGACACTGGATGGCCACAATAAGGTCTCCCTGGAGCCTTCTCTTCTCCAGGCTGAACAACCCTAACTCTCTCTGATTTCCTTGTAGGAAATCAGGTGTTCCAGCCCTCAGATCATCTCTGTGGCCCTCCTCTGGACCTGCTCCAAGAAGTCCATGTCCTTCTTGTGTTGGGGGCTCCAGAGCTGGATGCAGTCCCTTTATCTGCCTGGGAGGATAGGAAATTGCATCTCTGTCAAAGACAAACATGCCATTTACCGAGTAGTGAGACGCTTTCTATCTCTTCTGAATCAAGCTGTCCATATCATGTTGAATATTAAATGTGGAGATCTAACTCGGGTGGGTTCAAGATGCATGGAGAGTGAAGCGTTCGGCTTTGAATATTCTAAGGTAGGAGATTCTATTTATAGAAATGTACATTTTGTGTAAGTGCTGTGGGTTTCTCAAAGGTACTGCTTCCTCCCATGTGAACTTTTAATAGTATTTTCAGTACCAAAAAAGTCACTAAAGCAAACATGTGAGCTGAAAGCTTCCTAGGGGTGAGCCTTGTGAACTTCTTCCTATCACAGCTAAAAATGTACTGAATTTATGAAAATAGCGTCCTATTAAGAGGTCAACAATTTTAGGCAAGAGTACTTATGCTTAAGTCATTTTGAATCACTGAAGGCTAAATCTGTTTTACTTCTCTATTCTCAGTCACACCTATGCTGGTCTTCATTAATAAAAGAAATACGTATGTTTTGTATTTTTCTTCATTCAAAAAAAATTAAGTTCAAAATAAATTTTAAAAACTCAAGGTTAGAAGGTTCATCCAGAAAGATAAAATTACTTAGAATGGAAAGAATGATAATAAGTTGTAATAATGAAATTGCTGAGCTACCTGAAATGTTACTATGGCTCCATCTCTATGGTATTATTGCTCAAGCATTATAGCAATAACATGTCAAAATAAGGCAATGTTCCTTATTCCTCAATATTTCCTCAATATTTCCTCAATAACTGATGCAAAAATAAAAGCAACAAATTCGCAACATTTCTCTCGACCCATGCTATCACTTACAATTTGATGAAAAATAAATGCTATGAAAGAATAAACACATCTTTCCTTCCCTTTCACTCAAGAAACCAAAACCAGAAGCTAATAGGCACTATGCTTTGATGAGTCAAACAGTTATTAATGAAGAGTGCTGTGTAACATGGTTTTGAGTAGGGTTGTATAAATAACAGATTTTTCAGTGCAGGTAAAGCAAAGTGTTTTCCATTAAAACAATCAGGCTTACTGTTGTCTTTTTAGCCATTAAGTTCTTTCAACTAATGTTACTACGATTAATTTCAAAACCGTCTTCAGGAATGAAAAATGTAGGTTTGTTTAAATTTAAAATATTTATGTTCTGCTTTATCTAATTTTTGAAATGCTGCAACTGATGTCTGAATTTGACTTGAACTGGAAAAAGTTTATCATCCTCAGCATTTATTTATTTAGGAAACTAAAACACTCACTCAGTAATATATAATTGTCAGATTGAGAGCTTTTTCTAACAGTTTACTGAAACCAAGTAAAGGTGTCTAGTAGATCATGAATTGAACATTTCCTGTGTGATTTCTACAGTAACACTAGTGTCATTTTCCATTTTGCCTGAAAGAAGATATAGATGACAAATTTAAGGTTAGTTCAAGTAGAATGCATGCTTGATATTTTTTTTTTCTTTTTTTTAAGAACATGTAAAATGCAGGTGGGTAGTTCAGTCCTTTCTCTAAACGCTATCATGTTAAAAGCTTTGTGGGCTTTTTAAATTTTGTTTTATTGCTTATTTTTAATAGCTTCCATCAAAATATGTCTGGTTCGCATCTTCCTCAACCCACTCACCTCCTCCAAGCTAACACAAAGTAAGGCACATCTGCCCACCTAAAGCTAGTTAGGCTTTGTATTAAAGATGGAGAAACATGAATACAATTATTAAGGTGTTAATAGGACAGATAAGTCTTTTAATATGTCTTTAACTGAATATTGTGGAGATAAAGAAGTCAATACTATGCTCATAGTCATGGCTGTCTGCACCATCTCCCCCAGAGATTTTTTATAGTCCTCAATAGCAAATGCAACTAACATCTATAACATATTTATAATAGCTATTAATCCTTAATCTAATTATAAATGACACTTGTCCGAAAGGCAAAACTTGCAGTTATAAAAGTAAAGAGGAAGATATTCCCATGTGTTTGAAGCACTTTCTTCCAAATATATACTTTCTTGAGGCTGCTAAAATTGCAGCTACATCTGGCCAATGTGACTTCTCTGCATCCTCTTGGTCTTCATTATAAATTCAACAAATATTGTAAACAAACAACTTCAGTAAATAGTCATGGCCTACTCATTTTCTCCTCTTCCTGCTTAAATACTACAAATCATATAAAACACACTAAATTATAATCACAAGCTAATTAAAAATAGATGGTCCTTTGGGGAACTAACAATAAGTTGTATAACATGAAAACTAGCTTATAGGGGAAATGGTTAGGAATAAAATTCAACACAACTCAGCTTTTACTGTTATTAATAATGCATTATAAAAAGTTGTCTCCCTGTCAATACAAGGATCCCTGAATTAGTTACCAAAGGCAGTCATCCAATAAACTCTGTCCTGCAATAACTTTCTAGGGATTTCCCCTTGTTAATTGCTGTAAAGTATTTTGTTAAGTTACAAATTACTGTAATTTGTTCCATGACAAAGCACTCATCTTTTGTGAGCCAGTATGGGCCTGAAGGTCTGTCTCTGTGTTCCTTTTGTAGGAATATACTGAAAATATTGGACCTTGAATAACATTTAGGAGAAAAAAAAAATCCCATTTCTTATTTTTTCACCAACATGAATTTTCAGAACACAATAACAAATCAACAATTCAGATTTAATGACAGTGGTTTTCAGATTAAAATGTCCAGTCTTTTCAGGTAAAGTTACAACTGTAAGACTATCTGTAGTTCCTAGTGACTTTTTAATTCTATTTTAGCCTAATCACAAAATTGGCATCGGAAGAAGTGAACACTTGCCTTCCTTCAAAGCACAGAGAACATTGTCACTGTGTTGATAGATTCTTCACTGGTTTAATTAAGTCATATAGGATAATTGAATCAGTCAGGAGAACTACATGAAATATTTCATCTGAGACTCCTCCAGTAAGGTTTTTTTTGGTTTGGTTTTTTTTTTTCCTTCCCCACTAAATTGAAGAATCAGTTATTTACACAACATTAATCCCTGCCATCATCTCCATCTCATGATGTAGGATTTACCATAGGCCTGTAGTAGGTTTGATTTCACAAAGAATGGATTAGGACAGACCTCTTTCTAAGGATTAGGCTTGGTTTTCACAGCAATTTTGTAGAGAAATATATTCCACTTGGCCTACAAATTGTTTGTGCTATAGATAATTAAGTGGCCTTCTTTATCCACATCACATGGTTGACTTAAAACTGTATAAACCGAGGGATCCAATGGCCACCTTTCCTTCAGGAAAAATGCATCCAATATTTCAAATCCCTTATATATGGTTCTGCAGCTGAAACAATAATAACCTCCATCTCTATTATTGGGATTCTTTAAACCCCAAAAGAGAGGCATGAGCCAGCAAATAGCATCCTTTTTTTTCCCCAGACTTTATTTCTGGAGAAAGTGTAGCTCTGTTTATGATAAAGAAAAAAGAGAAACAGAAAAAATGAAAGCCATAACGTAGCCTTGAGGAAAAGCTTTAGAGAAAGAAAACTTTTGTAAATTGAATACTGGCTAGTAGATCATAGCTCCTGTGGTTTGATTCACCTGTTTTCAAGGAAAAGAGCTTTGTATAGGCTTTCACAGTAAGGTTTTTTTATCTGGTATCTTGAACATAGTTATATTAACTTAATAAAAAAAAGATGTAAAGCTACCTGTTCTGCCTAGATTAAAAACTGTTCACACGTATTTCCTATCCTCTGCTAACTAGGTATGAATTTTATTTTCTTTAGCGATTACACGATAAGGGTGGTGCAAAGTAATTGAAGCATGTCTATCCCTAGTGGTAAAAAAAGATAACTTTTCTCTTTCTTGTTTTTAAGAAAGATGCTTACTATGAGCTGATGAAATCTAAATTTCAAATTTACTTATTTATTATTTATTTAGATTTTTTATTTTACATTTTAATTAAAGGGCACATTCTGTTAAAATGAAAATAAATAATGTATTAACTCAATTTCAATGGGTATTCCTCTTTCAAGTTTCCAAAATGCTGGATATCCAGCAACAACAAATTTCAAGTAATGAGGTCATGGAGATATGGAGCGTTTCAAGGTCAAAGATGTGATCATTTTTAATAATAGGGTAGTTTTAAATTCTCTTCCTTCTTAAACATAATGCCAGATGGCATGGTAAATAACAAGAGGAAAAATAAGCATTTTGAATAAGCTGATAGCCAAAAAATATGTATTCCTGTAGGTTACTGTAGAGACCCTTCTTAAAAGAATTGAAGTTTCAGAATTAACAGGTTTTAACAGGGAGATTTTCAAAGGCACAAATGTCAGTCAGCAGCCTAAATCCCATTCTTTGGAAGTCAGCAGTTGTTAGGAACCAAGCTCGTACTGATGCCTTTGAAAATCTTCCCCAAGTGTCAGATTCTGTAAGATGTTGAGCAGTAATCAACAGGAGATGGGCTGCTCAGCACTTCATGGGATCAAGCCCACGATGTCTATTATGGCATTCACCTCACATCAAAAGGAACTCAGTTGCTGCTTAATCGGTATTATTGCTTTAAGATAATATTTTACTTTGGGAATGTTGTATTTTGTCTTAGTACATATTATGTCTTATATCCTCACTTGGAGTTTTAGTCCCTGCACTTGCTGGGGGTTTGTCATGTCTTAACGTGATTAAAGGAGTTTATTTTCTTAGCTTTAATGGCCATATCATCTGTTCCTTTTAGCTTTGTCTCATACATATATATGAAAAATAGAACACAGGAAGTTAAACAAACCCCAAACTATCCTGGCAGTCTCCTATACAGAAACTACTTCAGCATTATGCCAATAATGAAACTAATGTACAGTGTCAAGTGCTGTCACTCTCAAAGGCACAGCAAGCTTGACGTAGACAGCAGGGAATAATGGCACTTCTTCAAAAACTGACGAAGAAAAAAACACATTCATTATGTATACACATTGATAAATATAAATTTGACTGGATGAGAGAAGCAGTAGCTTTTAAAATGTATTGTTGCATCTTGTGTGACATCCAGCTAGCAACTTAGGCCTTATTTCAGTAGAAAAATATTTTTGCTGACTCCAGTATTATTTAGCAAACCATATGCTTAAAAGTGAGTAGATTCAGAAGTATAAAGATGCAGGTAGTATTTCCTATTTGCAGGGAAGTAGGATACTCATGATCAATTTACAGAACTCCAATTAGGAGACATAATTCTCTAAGCTAATTTGACTGTTTCTAAGCCTGTGAACTTGACCCAGATTCTAGCACTACTGGAGTTTCAGTATTGGGGATGATGCCCTACATCCTCATATACAGTGCATTTTATAACCTTTTAACTTTTGACAGCAATAATTCCAGCCTTCCTTGTCCTTTCTTCTAGGAATCATTCAGCATTTCCTCCTTTAGACCAGATGGACATCTTGGCAGAGTTCCCTGCTTGCCCCATCCCTCCTGCTAATCATGCTCCGTTGTAAAATTGCTTTCATCATTTTTTCATGGTATGTCACAAATGTGTAGCAGGTTGCTGGGCCCTTTTAAGTAAATATAGACATAACCTGTACAGTCTTTACAAGCCTGAGTCAAGCATTCCCTCATTTTTTGTATACAGTAGTCCAAGATTTGGTTTTCAGTTGATTTTGGATATTTCATATACTGTGTTCTTCCCCTCCTTAATTTCTGCTTGAGGAAGGAAGAAATTCCTAGGTTTAGAAACAAGCACAGAGAATGTATTGCATTAGTTGTCAAAAACTTGTCTCTTGTCCAAGTCCACCTTTCTTTGTGACATTCCACTCAGATGTCATCTGTTATTTTTGTTGCATGTTTTGAAGATCCATTTGCAAATATTTCTGGATTCACAGATGAAATAAATTATCACTGTCTCGTCCACATATCAAAAACAACGCCAACCTAACTATGCTTCAAACACAAATGGGCAATTATCATTCCAGGGGATCTAATTTCCTGTCCATTGCTGTTGCCACCCTGGAGACTGATTCTTGCAAGATTCATGAAATACTACAATTTACACACAAAAATAATGACAGGGATAATAGAGGAATGGAGTGGAAAATAATAAAAAAAATGAAAAGATTCTTTAAAAAAATCAATGTCTTTTGTTGTGAGATGATAGTCAAAAATTCCCACACCTTCTATTTAACAGTAATGTCTGCCAGGCATTCTAAGATTTGGTAGCATATTTTACTTTTTGTTACAGTGACCATTGGCATGTCACGATCCACCATTTTGTACTAGTGACCACTAGCATGTCACAAACCACAGAAATTGCATATAAGGGATTTGTAAGATTTCACTGTCTCCTTCCTATTCCTCTAACAATTCTACACACATTTTGTCAATGGTGAAAGGTGGCAGAAATCTTTTGATTAGGACTTGAATTTTTTAGCATCAATTCACAATTTAACTGAGGCTAGCACATGCTTTCATGATTCCTGATACATTCTGTTATAGGAATTGAACTGTATCCTCCATTACACATTTCTGAAAAAGACACCTCCATCATTGACAGTAATATTCACAATATTTCCAATGCTATAAGTAGTACTGTAAAGACAGAGCTGTGTTAAACTCATAGAAAGCCATTTCACCAATTTATGAAATGAGGCAGTTTACAAAATCTGAGCTCTCTGAGAATGTTAAATCTTCCCAAGCTGAGCATGCTGTGAGAACTCTGAAATATTTTGTGTTAAAAAAAATCTCTGATTGCAAACTTAAAAAGGGCATATCAACAAAAGTAATCTACTGCTTGAATTCCTAGCTTCAAATCATGACGGTTTTGTATTCTCTCTACAAGTTAAAAAGGGAGATGGGGAAACTAAACAAAACTAACTACACTATAAAAATGCTTTTACTTAGAGTAGCAAACCTCAGGTCCTCTATCTTTAGAGACAAAACCCTATAAAAAGGGGTACACCAACATATATAAAGGAACAGCTGATACTGAGGTTGTGTGAGAAAGTATCATAGATCTCATATTAATTGGGTTTAAAATTTTTATTACTTGGCCTAATGGAAAACTTGCTGCTATAGAATACCCGTTCAAAGCCAATTTACCTCAGCCACTAATTGTGCACATATATAATATTGAGAGTTTCTGGAAATATGAATATAGCAAAATATAATATTTAAGAAATTTTATTTTATTAACCTACCAATTGGAAATTCTCCAAAGGGCATAACTCAGTTTTCTGCATGTAAAATATAATGAATTTATGTGTAAAACTCATCCAAAATTTGTAGGTAAAATTTTCTAACAGAAATGAAATAAAAATATTCCATGGGTTAGAGTTGATAACAATGTCAACATTGCCTTAAAAATTTGAAATGAAAGGTTTTTAGCCTTTGATTTTGCCTTTGGTTAAAATGTGTTTTTCCAGTTTTGCCAGTTAAATGTTTTATCTTGACTTTCATGATACAATATTTAATTATTATATTTAATGTCATATATTTGATTAGTGTTCATCTCATCAAACTGACACAAAATTATACAAAATTAATGTTTTCAGTATTTCTGAATTGCTGTTCAATGGAAAATGTGGACATTGTCTTGCAATTTTAAATAGAAGTCAAATTTGAAGCATTAACATTTCCAATGAAATGTGAATTCTGTCTTCGTTTCTGTAAGCATATTTATTTACCTGAATTGTTCCCACTCAGCATATTTCAGATGTGTCAAGGGTTACGGCTGAGTCAGCCACTAGATGAATGACAGATGCTCTCTATTAACCCCTCTCCCTTCCTGAAGGGGAACAGAAAGGGAATAAGGGAGAGAGATTTATAGATTAGAAGAGAAAATTTTAAAAGCTTTAATTAAAATAATGATAGTAATAATAATAATAAAATGGAATACATAGAAAACTAACATCAAATCCAACCCCCTGATGTCAATTATATCACCATCTCCACTAAGGGCAGGGACTGAGCAAGTCCCAGGGTAGACTCAGCAGCAGATGGGAACCAGATCCAGGAACCAGATTCTGGAGCTGGATTCAGGAACTGGATTCAGAAACACATGGATTGGGATCAAAGGCAGAATGGACAGACACCTCCTCAGACACTGGCCATTGAGGAAGAGGCTTGACCCTTGTGATGCCTCAGCTTTTTACTGAATATGACGTACATGGGATGGAGTCCCTTGTTGGTCAGTTCAAGGTCACCTGTCCTGGCTGCTCCTCTCTACAGGTGCCCCATCTTGCTTACTGCACCCCCAATGCAGTGACCTTGGTCTGCACAGGAGCAAGGACAAGCCGGAGCCTTTCTGCACACCCCAACCCTTGGCAGTAACTCTAAACATGGAGCGTTATCACTGCGAGAAGCAGAGACCGGCTGTGAAAATCTGCCGTTAACTTCAGAAAGTGCCGGGACTTAGAAGAGACTGAGCTAAGAAACGAAATCACTGCACAGAATTACTTCTGTTCTAGTTCAAACCAGGACAAGATGTTATCAGTGTGTGTCCAATTCTATTCCCTCATGCAGCATGCTGTGACTTTGACCAAAGCCATTCCTCTTTTTCAGCAAATATTACAGTGTGGTTCCAGAAATGCCCAGCACATATACTTCAGTTAGATCTGCCTGCCACCCAACTCTGTCAGGGACAGTGCATGAGGACCATTGCACTGCCTATGGACAGCCTGCCCAGATGCCTACAGGTTGTTGTCTTTGGGTGCCAGGTGTGCTGATGTATAGGAGCACAGACTTTGGAGCTACATGTACAGGTTGCTACCCTGATGCTCTTCTGAAAAATAAAGCTTCATGTCTTGATGCTTTGCTCATGGTATAACATTTTTTTTAAAGAAAAACATGAGTGGGAGGGGAGAAGAGAGTTGATTACCTTTAGTAATATGCTATTTGTTCATTATTGTGTTGACCTCCCACTCAAATTCTTACCAGCATCTTTGGAAGCATTATTTTGTGTCTTTCTCCATATGTTCTTTATATATTCATAACAGCATGCCTCCCTGAGTGTCCTGACTGTGGGCAGAATGGTGAAGACCGCGTTCTTTATTTTTTTCTCAGTAGAAAAATGTCAATAAGGAATACTCTCTCTAGACTTCTTTATCATTGAACTACTGGACTTACTGCTGATTTATGCCTCTCTTCTTCGACCACTTTCAACAAGTATCTGCTCTTTCAAAAGTGGTAGCCTCTCCAAGTGATGTTTCCTCCTCCCCAGTTATTTATAATATTTATAACCAAGTAATTTGTTAAAACATACCTTTGTCTTGCTGCTCACAAAAGGCTTGACAGTAGCTAGACAGCTGTGCCCACTGTTTATCACCGCTCCTGCTTGTAATTTCTAATTATTACCTTATGTTCCTCTCATCTGCTGGCTGCCTATCCTTTGAAAGCACTATCAGGACAGCTTTTTGTTTTCTTTTTTCTAACACAGACTTTTATTTACATACACAGACACATATACATAGTTATATATTTTTTGGTGAACATTATTGTACTATGAATAGTTAGTGCTGAAGAGCAAAAGTGTGAAAAAAAAAGGAATGAATAAATGTGCTGAGTACTTCCTGAATTCCTTCAGAATTTTCCTAACTGTGATGTAACTGACCAAAGTGATATATAGTGGCATTAAACTGTGCTAAATCAAGATGTAAAGGAAGATGCCTGGCTTCCTAGAGAAGTTTGCAATGCCATTATACAGTATCTGTGCTAAGCATGCTCTGTTCTGGCTGATTTATGAATTGAAAAATCCTTCTATTTTTCCACAGAAGAACATGGGAGGCCTAACGGGTCAAATCAAGTAGACCTCCTCATATAGCTAATCTCCTACTAAGTGCTTAGGTTACTGAATGTGCAAACCAAGAATTCTTTTTTCAAATTCAGTATTAAATTCCTCTTTTAGTTCTTACATCCCCTGTGCATACAAAACAGAAGGAAACTCTCTCCTAGGTTCCCCAATAAATGTGTTCTTAAGAGTTTGATTTGAAAGACTTTGAAGATTTACTTTCACTGTTGTCTGGGATATTTGCTTTTCTCTTACAAGGTACAAATGATTGGCAGCTCACTCAAAGCTAGTTTATGGCAAAAATAATGTGTCAAATACCTTAAAAGTTTCTGTAGCTTTTGGTCAAACAAGCTGTTCTATTCTACCATTAAAAAAAAAAAGCTGTCAAATACTGAATAGTGTTTTGACAACAGTGTAATTTTCCTTCATCATCTCAGATCATTTTGCTGCCCAGATACATTTTGTTAAGACTTTTTCTGGCTGTTTGTAGAATGCATACTGTAATCTTCAGAAAGTATTTTCTAACTCAAAATTGCTCTGAGAAATATTTTCCATTGAGAGAAATAAATCCAGTCAGCTACCCAATAAATACAAACAGCAAAACAATATTGAAAGGAAAATGTATTTGCTATGTTTAACTATCATATTTGTTTTTTTTTGTTTGTTTTATTTCTCATCACCACAGGCAAAAAAATTAAATAAACTTTACAGAACTGACAAAATTGATCAATGGGTAGTCAGCTAACAGAATAACTGTTAGAGAGCTTTGAAGACTAAAATGTTCTGATAAAAAGAGGGAAGTATACAAAATTTCTTTACTTGCATTGTATTCAAGCATTTTGAATCAGACCGGCCATAAAGTGTTTTCTATTAAATGAAAGTAAAATAGCTAAACTGATGTGGTATCTCACAGCCTCTTGTTAGGTTCCCATTTTATTTTGTTTCTCTCTCTCTGCATGGAGAGAAATAATTGATCTAAGACTATGAACAATGGCTTGTGTAAATGAAAGACTTCCAAATCATGATGATATACCTGCAACTTTTAACAAACTATGATCTGCTTATTATACACTGCTCTAAGGTGTTATTGACAATGTCATTTTTTTCTAAACCTTGAAAGAGACTTAAAATTTTTCTTAACCTCATGCTTGGAAGTGGTCATCATGTGAGAAACTTTTATCATCAGATAGCCTTTACCTGCCAAGTAATTACTAAAAATTTTATAGCAGTGTTGCAAATATATTGTTTTTGGCTTTTTTTCCTCTAAAAAAAAATAAAACAACAAAGCACATTTAAAGGAATTTAATATGAAAATATTTGTGTCAAACTTCATATTTTGCTTTTGGTGTTTTATGAAAACTACAAACATTGCCTTTAAAAAAGAAAGACAAATGTTTTGGGTTTTTTTTCTAGTTTCTGCCTGACACAAATATTTTCATTTATTTATTTATTTTATCCAAAGGAAGCTACCAGTTTCCATCTAAATTATAAAAATAGCTTTTGTTGAACACATCTACTTAACAAACAAACCATTCAGGGAAGGAACAAAGATTGTCTACCTCTGTTCTTCTGTTACCTTTCATCATGTACATCATGCAGCTTTCTTTCAAAACATGCATTTGTCAGAAATATTTTCCTAGTCAACAAGTTTCCCAAAGTCCCACCACCTCTATAAAATGCATATCACTCTCAATCATCTCTTCTGTCTCTCTCGTTTCAGGTGAGAAGCATAAAGACACGTACCCAGGCACAAAGTGAGACTGGTTTTCCGTCATTTGGGAGATTGTCACCAAGTAGACTTTATCAATGCACTTGATGATAGCTTTCAAGTTGTGATATATGACACAGCATGTTGGAACTGAAGCAGGAATGCTGACAACCATCTATCTACCTTTGATTTCCAGAAGCTGTCACAAAAGAAGCTATTACAGAAGAAAAATGCATAAAGTTAAATCTCTTTCTATATTGAAGACTGAAACAAAAGATGTTTTACTTCAAGCCCAAGTATTTAGCTTGCTTCTGCCCTCATTGCCTCCTTGAAGTGCCCAATTGACTACAATTCTTGAGCTGCCTGTAGCCTATTGAGAAAATTTCCAGACAACATTAAAAGAGACCAAACACTATTGCAGTATCATGTGGAAAACCAAACCAAACCAAAACAACGCACTTGCAAAATATTGGGGGTTTGTGGGATTTCTTTCCTGTGCTTCTAATGTCTAGATGTTGCTTAAGACTCAAGGTTTCTGCTTTGCATTTCTGTTGTCTGTTCATCTGTTGTCTCAGAACAATTAATTTTGGGTGAGATTTTCAGACTATTGCACTGAATAATAAACTGGATTAATAAACATCTTGATTTTATTTTTTTTTACCTCTTAAATTCAGCACAGGCCTGCTAATCTTCACACTTCCCCCAGCCCCAAACAGTATTTGAGAGCTTCAGACATGGAGATCTTTCCTCTTTACACTAGTACACCATTTCCATCATGTCTCACCAGCAGAACTGAAAAGCTACAAAGCCCTACGAGCTTACAATGTAAACTGTACATCATACATTATTCATTGATTGACTATTTGTCAGGCAGCTAGTAGTCATCCATTCACACCACTTTTTAATTACTATTATTTTTGTAGCATAGGACAGGACATTCCAGCCATTTAGCTTTCACCACACACCCCTCTCCTTAGTACTGCTGCAGTCTACTCTGGCATTAATCACATTAGAGCTAATTGTAATGAAGAATTAAAAATACTTGCAATGAAAATAAATCCAGGCAGGAGCAAAATCTATGTTCATTTTTTGTGAAAGTAAGAATGCTGTGGGGATAAGAAAGACAATTTTTTGAAGATCTCCTTGAGGAGGATTGCCAATACTTCACATAAAAATTGTGTATTCTAAAATTTAAGTGGAAATAAATCTTCTTATTTAAAACCACTCTTAGGGAGTGGCACAAAGCTCCATAATAAATTATCTAGCTGTTCTAAGTTTCATTCACTCTTAATCAGTTCTTCTTGAATATTTGCTGGAGGGACTGACTTCTCTGGAGTCTATACATGATGCGTCATTGTGTGGCTGTGATGGGTAGGATGCACAAAGCCTACTTGTCCATGGCAGTTCTTAACCACAGCTCTACCAGGACATAGCGTAGCAAGTGCACTGCAGTCTGACAAATAATTGCAAAGAAACTGTGGAAAAGGAAAGGAAAGGGAAAGGAAAGAGGAAAGGAAAGGAAAGGAAAGGAAAGGAAAGGAAAGGAAAGGAAAGGAAAGGAAAGGAAAGGAAA